>CAUYQG010163807.1:0-14410 GCA_963574415.1 Tarsius wallacei
TTGGTTTCCTCATCTGAAAACTGGGACTAAGAGTGCCTAGCTCGGGCTGGGCGCAGTGGCTCAAGCCCGTCATCCCAGCACTTTGGGAGGCCAAGGCAAGAGGATTGTCTGAGCCCAGGGATTCGAGACCAGCCTGGGCAATTGATGAGACCTCGTCTCTACAATAAATAAAAAATTTAGCTGGGCATGGCAGCAGTGCCTGTAGCTCCAGCTACTTGGAATGCTGAGGCGGAAGGATGGTCTGAGTCCAGCAGGTCAACGCTGGGGTGGCCGTGAGTGTGCTATTGCACTCCAGCCTGGGTGATGGAGTGAGACTCCAACTCAAAAAAAAAATCATACCAACAAGAAATAAAGTTAACAGAATTAGCATACACATAACAGAATTAAAAGAATGGAGCATACATAGTAAGCAGGGTTTGAGAAGGGGGTTTTCAGTCAACTGAGAAGTTCCTATGGAAGAAGTAGGCTCAGATACAACAGAGAAACCTCACAAAGCGTCAGGAAAAAATTTTCAGCCCAGGAGTTAGGGAATAAATTCTCACTTGAAACAAAGAGTCAGAAAGATGGACTTTCAGCCCAAAAGTCAGGGAGTGAATCTCCACTCAAAACAAGGAGCCAGGAAAAACTTCCAAATCAGAAGGCACCTTTCAAATATTAAAGTCAGATACTCTATCTTAGCCTCAGAGAATATACTCAGAATCCTAAGAATCAAAATGTGTCCTTACCGTGCTTCAGTGGACTGTCATCCAGAGCATTGGCTCAGGAGTTGGACCTACCAATGAATCTCCAATCAGTCTTGACTTGGGGTCCTGGTGAGAAACCCTGGAATCCAGTGATGAATCTGATTCTATTAGAATAATGGCTACCATAACCATTAAAGAAAAAAATATTCTGACATTTGTTAAAATGGTAAGAAAGATTTTAATCAAGATCGTTGAAACAGTTGTTAAGGCTGTCACAATAGGGGAGAGAGGTCAGGCTCAACTCTGAATACAGCTGGAGATTTATAACCAATTGGCAGAATGGAGGTTAGAGGGTCAGTGAATGGAAAATTACTAAGAGGAGACACCAGAGGTTGGGGGATTCTTGCTAAACCAACTTAGTAGAATTCTTGCCGAAGGCAGGCCAGGATGATCAGATATCAAGGGTGGAAGATGAGGAATTTGATCAGATATGAAGAGTAATTAGATTTCAAAGAGGAGGAGTCTCACTAAACTGACTTAGCAAGATTCTTGCTAAAACTGGGCTAGGCAGGGTGAAGACAAGGCCCAAGAATGAGGCCTAGTCGAAAATAAGGTTCAGAAGAGCCTACCTAAAATTTGGTCTCTACCAATATATGTTCACTTTACATTTGTATAAAAGTCATGATTATATCTTCTTTGAAAATTATCCTTTAATAGAGCCAATGCTTTTGAAGGGATTAGCATAGCACCTGGCACATTATGAGCATTAAACAAAGTTGTTGTTGAGTTATTACTGCTGCTGCTGTTGTTATGTTTATATGAATCAGGATTCCAACAAGAAACAGAACTCAGCCCATATGTTTCAAACAAACAGACTAAAGTGAAGGGATTACTTTGTGGGCAGGTTAAGGGAATCAACAAGGGATGTTAAAACATCAAGAAACTATAATGAGAAACCGTTACCTTCCCTGTGCTGGAAGAGACTGAAAGGAAATAGTGTCACTGGATCTCAGTGAGAGCTTGGGCCATGGAGAAAAGACCATCTGTCAGGATTTGTTGTCATGGAGAGATAAGCTCTTTCCAGGGATGGAGCACTGAAACAAGAAGAGACTAGTGAAGAAATATCCAACACTTTCTCTCCTCCTTCCTTCTGATCACCTTTCATTGGCTCAATCCAATCAGAAGTCAGCTGGCAGGGGAGGGTGGGTGATGCAGTCTGCCTCTCCTGGCATAGAGCAGGGCAAAGAAGGGCCAAGGATGCATCTTAGGGAGGGAGCTGAAGAATAGTCACAAAATTATTACTACTATATTTTCATATTGCTCAAAACCCATAGAATGCACAACACCAAGAGTGAACCTTGATGGAAACTATGGACTTTGAGTGATAATGATGGGCCAATGTAGAGTCATCAGTTGTGACAAATGTACCAGTCTGGGGTGGGATGCTGATAATGGTGATGGCTATGCTTGTTGGAGGCAGGGGTACATGGGAAACCTCTGTATTTTCCACTCAATTTTGCTGTAAACCTAAGACTGCTCTAAAAACATAAAATCAATTTTTAAAATTTTGAGTATTTTTACAATGCTTCATATTTTTCTAAATCCTGTGCATAAAATCTGTCATGATGAAACAGGGCAATTAAGTATACCCACGTTACAGACAAGGAAAGTACAACTTCAAATACTTCAAGTTCAACTAACAGGTGGGAGAAACTTCTGATTGTAAGTTCAATGTGTATCAAACACAGGTCAGGCTTTGCTGAGATAATATCCTAAAGAAGCTGAGAAAGAAAGCAAAGAGAAATCTCCCTGTTTCACATACTTTTTCCCTGATAAAAACAAAAATAGGCCAGACTTGGTGACTCAGCCTATAATTCCAGCACTTTGGGAGGCCGAGGCGAATGGATTGTTCGAGACCAGCCCGGGCAACTTGGCAAGACCTCACCTCTACAATTAAAAAAAAAACTAGCCAGGTGTGGTGGCACACGCCTGTACTTCCGACTACTTGGAAGGCTGAGGCAGAAGGATCACCAGAGCCCAGCAGGTCGACGCTGGGGTGGCCGTGAGCGTGCCACCACACTCCAACCTGGGCAAAGGAGTGAGACTCCAATTCAAAAAACCAAAAAAACAAAACAAAAAACAAAAAATAGATCTTGCTTCTTCCCAACAAAATGTGTCCAGGTTTGAGGGTGTATATGTGTGTGTCTGTGTGTGTGTGTGTGTGTGTGTGTGTGTGTGTGTGTGTGTCTAGTAGAGACAGCTTCAAGTACTCATTCTCTATAACTTCTTCCAGAACTCTTGTGTGTTGAAATGGTTGTACCTTAAGAGATCCCCCTCATGTTTTAAACTTTCCTCTTCCACACATCTGCCTCAACTTGTTTCCTGAAAGAAGAGTGGTACACAGGGATGCTCAATGCAGGATGTTTCCAAGCTCAAAGGTATAGTAGAGGGTTATACGTGTATCAGCTTCAGAACCCCCCTGGTAACCCATTTTATCTGCCTGAAAAACTCTTCTCCTAGGTAACTAGTCTCCCTCTTCAGGGCCTTAATTTAAAAGTTACTTCTGCCAGAGATGCTTTTTCTGACCCTCAATATAAATCAGTTGTCTTTCATTATTCTTTTTCTTATGCTTTGCTTTTTTCTTCAGAAAGCATATCGCAATATGGTATTATTTCGATGTTTGCCAACTTGTTTATTGCTTGAATTCCTCTCTATAGACTATAAGGTTCACAAGAAGTAGAAAACACTATTTTCTGCCAATAACCCAGTGTTTGGCACAGGCCCTGACATGGAGGTAATAATCAATAAGTGTGTGTTAAATAAACAAGTACATGAATAAATTAATTAACTAAATTAAATTAACTAAATGAAACCAGTCATCTCATGTAGCAGCATTCCCTACTTCCAACCATAGACTATGGCTATCAAGATATCAGAGGGGTGGTAAAGGATTTTGCATTCAGGACAGATCTTACAGATGAGTGTAAGAACTTTGGCTTGGATTCTGACTGAGATGGGAATAAACCATTGGAGGGATTGAGACAGATTTTGTCCCACCCTGTACTTCACCAAACTTCCATCCCTAGTGACTCATAGTTGGTACTCAGTAAATTTGTTGGATAAATGTGTGAATGTATTGAAGAATAAAAATATGGTGTCTAATTCTAAAGAACTTATGAGTGTTATAATGAAATACAATAATATTCATGGAATTATTAGATAATTCCAGGGGTGAGAGGAGGTACTAGACACATGCCGAACTTTGACCAAATATTTGGTGAAAGACACTTGGCAAAAATCTTCATATATTTTGAATTGATTTATTGTCTGCCTTGTCTCCACTATTTCAGTTAGAAACAGCTTCAGAGGCGAGCCCATGTCTACAACTGATTTAGGTCCCTGGGGTTTAGTGCAGAGCCCAATGTCATAAGGGTCTGCCAATTATACTCTTCTGGTTCTCATGCTGTTTCAGTGTGTTGGATTAATTTTTAATGTAGTGTATTTCACATGCCAGTTCTCTAGCTAGACACTGGGTAAATCCCTTGGCGGAACTACAAAATGTGGTTTCCGTCATCTTGCACAGCCAAGATATGACTCTGAGGATTCTGGTATTTCCCTTGTTGTCCTGACTCTTTAGTCCTCCTTGGTGATGGGAGTGGGAACAATGGTTATTGATCTGGAATCATTGACTTTTCTGTACAAAGACTACAGGATAATGCTTTGGAATTTTAAAAAAAGAACTGAACTTGGTTTTTAGTTTCAGCTCACTGTCTGTGTGTAGACCCATCATTTCACCTCTCTGGGCTTCAGTTTTCCTTACTTGTAAAATTAGGGAGTGGAGGGTACATAAGGGACTTCTCAAGATCGCTTTCTGCTCTTCTAGTATTTTAATCCCTGATGTGGCACGAGAAAAATGACTCCTTAAATGGCCACAATGCATTTTCTAGTTTCCAGAACACTGCTAAACCATATATTTGCTGAATCCCGCGACCATTTCCAGAGATTTCACATTTTGCTCATCCTAAAGACTCTCTTGTTTCTGAAATACCAGACACTGATCAATTTAGTAACTATAGTTTTAGGGGGGTTTTTTCTTTTTGTTTTTGTTTTTGGTGCTGAATTTCTGCCTTCTGGAATAACTTCCTGTCAGATCCCAAAAGATTCTCTCCCAGAGTGTCTTCAACAGCAGTAAACAATTTACACCCACCCAGGACCCATCATGTTTGAGATGTCTTGAGGCATCTTATTGCAATTAGAAGAAAATGATACCAGGAGCTCAGTCTGATGAAAATTGAAGTTGGAAACCAGTATTAAAATAGAAGTCATTAATGCAAGCAAAATGTAGCTGAAAGTGCCATTTCATATGAGGTAGTGTGTTTGGAAGGGCAAGGAGAGAGTGCCAAGTAATTCTATCTACAATTCTGTGGGATGGGACAAGCTCAGGAACAACATGAAGCATCTACTTGTTGGTTAATGTGCCGGAGATTCTGATGAGCTGAGAAAACAGTCATTCAAAGATTCCTGGGACAGTGCCTTTAAACATCAACACCTTATAGGCTAGTAATTAGATGGCTTAGGTTGCATTCAGCCAGATGTAGATCCTGAGAAAAAGATGGAAGCATAGTAGTTTATTTAGGAGATAATCCTAGGAAGCACTTGTAGAGGAATGAGGAAGTGAGACTGGGAAAGGTAATAAGCCAATAAAGGGAGTATTACTGTGCAGCGTACCACTGCAGGTGACTGAGGCTCAGTCCTGCTGGAGAACTCTAAGAAACATGTAGAACACACCTTACTTAAAATGTGCCACCTGAGGGGCATAGAAACTGTGGTATTTACCCTCCAACTCCATCTGTCATTGACTGAGAGCTGCTCCCAGAGGCACTGTTGGCCACCTCTCCTGCAAGCTGATCCAGAGCCCTAAGGAGAAGAGCTGCAATGCTTGAAGTAGGATGCATTCAGCATGTCCTAGAATGGCAAATGCTGAGAGGCTGTATGTGAGGCACTGACAGTGCCTTGACCACAGTTCACACTGCTGAATAGTCAACTCACAATGGGTCAGGCCAGAGGGAAATTATAACATTTCCGAGATGAGTGCATCTTACCAATCTCCGGTGTATTTCCCTCATTTTCCAGATAAGCAAACAAAGGTTTAGAACAGCACTGTCTAACAGAAATATAATACAAGTCACACATGTAATTTTTAAATATTTTTTTTAGTTGGAGTCTCACTCTGTCGCTCAGGCTGGAGTGCAGTGGCATACTCATGGCCACCACAGCCTCGACCTGCTGGACCCAGGTGATTCTTCCACTTCAACCTTCCAAGTAGCTGGAACAACAGGCATGTGTCACCATGCCCAGCTAATTTTTTTATTTATTGTAGAGATGAGGTCTCGCCAAGTTGCCCAGGCTGGTCTCGAACCCCTGGGCTCAGGCAGTCCTCTTACTTCTGCCTCCCAGAGTGCTGGAATTATAGGCATGAGCCACCGCACCCGGCCCACACATGTAATTTAAATTTTTCTATTAGTACACCTTTTTAAAAATTTTTAATAAAAATTAATTAAATTTATTTTTTGTTTGTTTTGTTTTGAATATAACAAATGTTATATTACTATTGACACTTATTTATACACATTCTTTCAGGCAAAATTAACAAAGTAAGAATAAATGTTTGGTTTTAAATTATTCACAAAACACATCATTTAAAAATTATATGTATGTTCTTTTAAAAATTTTTTATTTCAATAACTTTAAGGATACAAGTGGTTTTTGGTTACATGGATTCATTGTATAGTGGCAAAGAAACCTGTACTTTAAGTGTACCCGTCAACCCCACTAGTGCACATTGTACCCTCCCCCTTCTCTCCCTCCCCCTTCTGAGTCTCCAATGTCCAGTAAACCATTCTACATGTCTTTGCAGACCCATAGCTTAGCTCCCACTTATAAATGAGAACATGCAGTATATGTTTTTTCTATGTTACTTTACTTAGGATAATGGTCTCTAATTTTATCCAAGTTGTTGCAAAATATATTATTTCATTCTTTTTAAAGGCTAAATAGTATTCCTTGGTATATGCAACATATTTCTTTATCCACTGATTAGTTGATGGGCATTAAGGCTGATTCTACATCTTTGCAATTGTGAATTGAAGTTTTTCTAGTAGTATGTTTTAAAGGTAAAATGGGACAGATAAAAGTAATTTTAATAGCATATTTAATATACCTCAATATGTCCAAAGGTATGTTGATTACCTTTAACATGTAATCAACATACAAATTATTACTGAGATATTTTGCATTATTAGGTTATTAATGTTCTGAAATTCAGTGTGTGTTTTCCACTTACAGCTCATTCAATTCCGGTCACAGTTCAAGCACTCAATAGCCACTTATGGCTACTGTCTACCATATTGGACAGAGCAGAACATTTTCATCATTGCAGAAAGTTTTGTTGGACAGGGCTGGTCTAGTTAGCTTATGTCATTTGCCCCCCAGTAGAGAGCTTGTAGGTGACAGAGGTAGTTGACAAGAAGTCAGAAGAGAGCTCTAGGCTCTCTGATTGGTCTAGAACCTTGAACTTTAACTCTTCCAAAAATAGGAAGAGGAGAGAGGTTATTATGGGGCCTCAAGTTGTTGGTGCGAAGATTAACTTGGCTGGTTACACATCCTCCCAGACATAAGAAGATCCAGAGGTCAAGTCCAGGTAGCTTTCTCGAAGGAACAATCCAGATCTCTCTTGTTCATCACTGTGCCCATGGGAAGTCCTCAACAGAGCTCTGTTGGATGTCACAGATTAGTTAGTAGATGAGGGTTGTGGAACTGCTGTGACGTAGTCATGAGTATATCACCATTTTGGAGGTCACCTAAGTGAAGAAGTCATAAGTAAACTGTTAAAAGTACAATTGGATGCAGGAATCTAAAGGGGAATAAAGTTTTTTCCCACTAATCAGTCCTTTCTTATCATACCACTCAACATGCCATCCTACAAAGAAAGAAACAGAGGTACAGAGCAGTGAAGAAAATTTTCCAGCAAGACCATTGTGTTTGCCTGGAGTGAACTGCTTTGACAATGGGCCCGATGCCCACATTTAACAAGAGGCAATTTGCTTAGGGTTTTATTCCCACAGTACATCTTATCATTTTCTGCTCCTTAGACTGCCTGTCTTCTCTTCTCTGCATTACACTAACAGCTCCCTTTCCCAGCAGCAGTGATAATAAATGATGTGCTCTCAATGTAGAAGTTAAGGTTTCAAGGTGAAGACTTTGGAAGCGATTCCTTTGTAATTTCATTTATGGCCATGCCATATTTTATGGTGCGACTCACTAACTCTGTGGGTGGCTTTGTGTGTGTTCCAGAGAAAGGGAGAGGGAGATGCATCCCAGCCCTCCACTTCTCACACACCCCTCCTAGTGGAATTTGGAAATTAAAACACCTCCCAGGTTTTTTAAGGGAAATTTTAACCTCTTTTGAAGTTTATGCTTGCTATCCAGTCAGCCATGATAAGAGATATTGAAGATGTTATTGCTCCAGGAAACATTCCCCAATCCTTTCAGTCTACCATAGGACTCCTTCCCTAGAATTCCTACAGCACTGATTGTCAAGCCAGGAATATGTCTTCTACCTACAATTAGGCAGCCATTTCTCTTGAGAATGACAACTATGGAAGAAGTCGCCTTACCCAATGCATACACCAAAACACTGATAATTGGTTGATTAATGAATGATTGGCAACCTCCATTTTGGAGGTTCTAAAATCATCCAATTAGTATGACTTCTGTCGGGGGCAAACAAGGCAACATGGTTAGTCTATATTCTCCAAGAAGGGGCCAAGAGTTCTACAACCAAGGAGGGAAGAAACTCAATATATATGTCTGGGGTCTAAATCAGTTTCAGGCTCTGGTCTGAAGTCAAAGAACCTGAACTTTGCACAAAGACTCTCCCAATATACGCACACATGAGAGATTCTATATGATCTTATAGAATATACAGTCAATATAATCTTTATTGGGTACATAGCAGATGTTCAATAAATATTTGTTGAATAAAATCAGCAAAAGTGGTCACCATGACTTTGTTTACCCTGGCAAGACTGCACAACAAAGTGGGAAAAAGTATAGTGAACAGATATGAGTTCATATCTTGCCTCGATCACAAGCTATCTGAATGGGCTTGGGCAAATGCCTTACCTCTGAGAGTTTTGGGTTCCTTATCTGTTAAATGGGAATGATCATAACCACTGCCTAGAGTGGTTTTATTACATGAGATATTGCCAATCAAACTCTTGAGCACCTAACAGGGAATGTGGGAAACATCAGTTACTTTCCCTTCTATCTGGAATGTTCCTGCTCACCTGACTGACTCTCAAGCACTTTCTAAAGTTCACTTTGAATATAACAGAGGAAAAATGGTAGCTCCTTCTGCCCTGCTTTCCTTGTATCTCTTCAGGCAGCTATTATTGCATTTCTCACCCCAGACTACAACAATTTGAGTCATTGCTGTCAGTCCTTGGGGTTGAGACCAAGCTTCTAATATTTTGTATCCTAGGTGCTCAGTGTATATGTAGTAGGCATTCATTCAAAACTTTCTTTCCTTTGTAGGAAAAAAGATAAGAAGGACACACACTGAAATTTAACAATTATCTTATCTATGTTTGGTAGAATTATGGGTGGCTTTTTCTTCTTTTTGTGTGGCTCATCTGTAGCATTAAAAATGTTTTTCCCAGCCGGGTTCGGTGGCTCAGCCTGTAATCCCGCGCCTTTGGGAGGCTGAGGTGAGTGGATTGCCTGAGCCCGCGGGTTCGAGACCCACCTGGGCAAGCGAGACCTCATCTCTACAATAGAAATCAAAAAATTAGCCGGGCGTGGTAGCGCGCGCCTGTAGTTCCAGCTACTTGGAAGGCTGAGGCGGAAGGATCGCCGGAGCCCAGCAGGTCAAGGCTGCGGTGGCCGGGAGCGGCCACTACACTCCAGCCTGGGCGACAGAGTGAGACTCCAACTAAAAAAAAAAAAAAAACCTCCACATCAACTTCCCCAACACAGAGATTTCAGTCTGTGTCTAAAAACAACCACAACCACTAGGTGCCACTCACTCTCATATTCCAAGTCTACAGAAAGTTGAAGAACAAAGTCAGATGGCTCAAATCCAAACCTGCAGGGAAGCAAAGATCAGAGCCTGACCTTTATAACCCAGTGTACAAGAGAGGCAATGCTTACAGGAATAGACCTTTTTGCAAGAACAAGACACAATAACCTGTATCCACCTGAGTTATTTTGAGGACCCTGAAACTGGGCTCATGAAGCCTAGAGAGCAACTATGAAACCTGAAATTGACACCAAACTCCAGAATCAACTTTCATCCAAAAATGTTGGGTATTTTCAATGGTCCTCCAGTCAAAAAGAGGCTGCTACCTAGATAGCCATACCAACTAACTGGAAGTTATCTTATCCAAGCAGTCCCAGCTCCCTGTTCCTTCTTTTATCACCTAAAATTTATTCTCCTTTTGAGCCTCAATTCCGAAATTTCTAGCTTTAAGCCATTAGAAAATCACACATGCTGCCTTTTTTATAGGAGAAAAGAAAAATACAAAATAGGTAGGTGACTTGGAGAAATAAGGTCTAAATAATATATTAAACACTTATGAGGCTGGGCACAGTGGTTCACACCTGTAATCCCAGCACTTTGGGAGGCGGAGTCAAGAGGTTTGCCTGAACCCAGGGGTTCAAGACCAGCCTGGGCAACTTGGTGAGACCTTGTCTCTATAATAAATCAAAAAATTAGCTGGCTGTGGTGGCACATGCCTGTAGTTCCCCATCTACTTGGAAGGCTGAAGTGGAAGGATCGCCAGAGTCCAGGTCAAGGATGCCATAGCCGTGAACATGCCACTGCATTCCAACCTGGGCAACAGAGTGAGACTTTGACTCAAAAAATAAAAATACAAAATAAAACACTTATGAATGAGGTTTTCAAAGTTATATTCTGCCAGGTTGTATGTATGTGAAATGCTCAAGTGTTTCAAAATTATTAGATGAGTATCTATGGTGGATCTTTTCCATTCTTCCTCCAGAATCATTTTCTATCCTTCTCTATACTGTTTTGTCCCAGGAAGATGACCTTCACGGACTACATCAAGGAGCTCTCTTGCCTCCTAGGTTCTCGTTGGATTTTAGCCAATTAAGGGGGAAGAAGGGGTGCAGTAGCAGAAGGTTGAAGAGAGATCAAAGTATTTCTTTCTCTGGCCCCCTCCCTGCCAATGAACATCCCTATGTCCCTTAACCAAAGTACAGTTCCCATCAGAGGGCCCTCTCCATACCAACTACCCCCTCTGAATACTGATAACTATGCCTTCCCCTTGTCCCTTCAGGCCTATAGATAGTGATGGCTATTGCTAACTTTGTGGTTTCCCTAAATGCTACCCTCATCTCTGTATGTAGTATCTTTATTATTATCTTCAGTTATCCAACGTAACTGCACTGTTCAACAATAAGCCACCCAAGTTATGGCCTACTATCAGGCAAACACTACTTAAAGCATGATCTTAAAGAGTTTTTCATACCCGCCCAGGATGGCCAAGAAGGGTCGCTCTGGGCTCTCCAAGGCCTTGGCAAAGTAGTTCAGCTCCTTCTTCATCAAAAAACCACCAGCCTTCTGTGGCAGATTGACTCCCACCATTGAGCTAGAAAAAACCAAAAACATTCAAATTCTAGTCAATCCCTACCATTTTCCCAGTCCTAGAGGCCAGCTCCTTATCACTAAAATACTTTCATTTCTGAAACTCCAGGAGACCTTGGTTTCCATCCCTAAACTGCAACAAAAAACACTTAGGTACAAAATTAAGAATTTTAACTAATAGTGCAGGGTGGTCAAGGGAAAAGAGTAAAAAGCAATGAACTTAGGTAGAATTTAAGATACCCAATCAATAGTGTTCAGCAGGGCAAAGGCTTAATCACAATAAATAAATAATTGGCCAGTTGATGACAGAGGAGAGGATTCTTCAATCTGCTTCCTACTGACAGAATGAGAGTCTGATCTCACAACGTTCACAAAGGGAGAACTCTGTATGACATCTCTAAAGTAAGAAAGTGTAACCTCTTTCTGAAGCTTCATAAAAACCTCTACAATTGCCAGTATTTTTTTTACCTTCATTTCCTCTGGATCAGAGATATTCAACAAGAGCCACAGTAGAAGCACTAGTTAGACACAGAAGCTGAAAGGATCACAATACAATACAAAACACTCCAAAAGCAACTCAGAGCTTGGGCTACTCAAATAAGCAGAACATTGCTCAGACCAGTATTCAATAAGCTTCTTGGTACCTGTGGGCTCGGTGAGCAGTACCAAAAGCATCATTGACGTAGACATCCCCTAGCTTGGAAAGTGAAGCTCGGAAAGCTTCTATTTTGGCTGGCTCAGCTTTAACCTGCAAAGAAAAACAAAAAATGGAAAAGTCAAAATAGAAAATGTTGATGGCTCCAAAGACAACTATATATAAAAACATTTCATATCACCAAGAGTCCTCTTGAACATCTCTAAAGACCCTGAGTTGATGGGACAACAATCTTTTACAACTAGCAACAGGATCTGTTCTTCCTTCCAAATATTCCAAGTCCTTTGGTCATATCTGCATGTTTCTGCTCTCCCTCACCTTCTTCCCTCAAATTGCAAACCTAATATTCCTGAACCATGGTTTAACCTCTTTATCACATGAAGCTAACCATATCCCACTGGCCTGTCCCCAGCCCTTACCCCAATAATCTGATTATCCTTCCCTTGCCTTATCTTGACTCATTTCCTCATTTTAACATATCCTCCTTGTGAAACTTAGTATTATACTCGACTCAAGCTGTTAGCTGCCAGGGCCGTTCTACAAAGAGAAAGAGGCTCTCACACATATGCCTCATAAAAGCAACAAGGGCAAGCCGAGACAGAGAAGGCAGATGGAATCATGGCAACAAAAAAGGACCTCAGATACATTTTAAATTGGCTAATAAGGTCTTTTATAGCCTTCCCTGGAAGTTAGGCATATTAGAAAACAAGATATACACTTCTACAAAAAGAAGGAGGAAAAAAATGTAGAAGTTAAACAGGGCTTTGAAATGTCAGCTCACCATCAAGGGACCTCCCAAAGGGGACAGAAAGCAAGATGGCAGGATAAGCAAAACAAAGAGTTTCTGGCAGAAGACTAAGCAAATTTTATGCAACTTTGCCAGATGAAGGGGGACTCTGCACAGAGGAGTACACAGCACAGAGAAGATGTTCATTTTATTAAATGCCCACTCTTATCCTAGACATCAGGAAGGTGAAGGAAGCTGCCACAAAGAACAGGGCTCTACCCTAATGACACAAGGAATTCAAAGGCACTAAAAAAAAATTAAAAACTGGAGCTTCCATAATCTCTCTAGAATGAAATATCATCTGCCACTAGTGACTGGAAGATGATGTATAGTAAGGATAATAGTCCCTGAATGTAAGGAAACCTGGGTTCCAGGCCCAGCTCTAACACTAATTAACTGTGTACCTATGGGAAGTTGCTCTCGGTCCCTGAAATTTTCCCATCTATCAAAAAGGTTTCATAACCCCTCTATTTAAGATTTAAGGAAAAACTGAGTAAACTGAAAGCTCTTCGTAAAAAAAAGAGGTGCCACAGGCCAGGTGTCATGGCTTACACTTATAATTCCAGCATTTTGGGAGGCCAAAGTGGAAGGATCACTTGAGGCCAGGAGTTCAAGACCAGCCTGGGCAACTTAGCAAGACTCCTGACTCTACAAGAAATTTTAAAAAACTCAGGCTGGGCATGGTGTCTCACGCCTGTAATCACAGCACTTTGGAAGGTCGAGGCAAGAGGACTGCCTGAGCCCATGGGTTCAAGACCAGCCCGGGCAATACGACAAGACTTCTCTACAATAAACCAAAAAATTAGCTGGGCGTGGTGGCACACACCTATAGTTCCAGCTACTTGGAAGGCTAAGGTGGAAGGATCGCCTGAGCCCAGTAGGTCGAGGCTGCGGTAGACATGAGCAGCATGCCACTGCACTCCAGCCTAGGTGACAAAGTAAGACTCTGACTCAAAAAAAAAACTATCAGCCAGGTGTGCTGGACTGCGCCTGTATTCCCAGCTACTTGGGAGGCTGAAATGGGAGGGTCACTTGAGCCCAGGAATTCAAGGTTGCAGTGAGCCATGACTGCACCACTACACTCCAGCCTGGGCAGCAGAGCGAGACCTTGTCTCTAAAAAACAAAAAATAATATCACTATACAATGCAACCATGTAACCAAAAACTATTTGAACCCCCTAAAGCTACTGAAATAAATAAAAACAAGAATTAAAAGAATTTTTTAAAAAGACACCATAGAAATAATAATCAGAACTCATTTTTCATTTTTTATCTGCCAATAACTAGAAAAAAAGAGCATGCTTCTAAAAGATTAATGTGGGCATAATAGATATAGGAAAAATTTTATGTCCTCACTTTTTTTTTTTTGAGTTGGAGTCTCACTCTGTTGCCCAGGCTAGAGTGCAGTGGCACGCTCACAGTCACCGCAGCCTTGACCTGCTGGGCTCAGGCAATCCTTCCACCTCAGCCTTCCAAGTAACTGGAACCACAGGCACACGCTACCACACCCAGCTAATATTTTGGTTTATTGTAGAGATGAGGTCTTACCAAATTGTCCAAGCTGGACTTGAACCTGTGGGCTCAGGCAATCCTCTCACCTCAGCCTTCCAAACTGCTGG
>CAUYQG010163811.1:0-11652 GCA_963574415.1 Tarsius wallacei
GCACCTGCCCTATCTGCACGCATCCAGGCCACCCGCCCACATCCTCGAGGCCTGGCCTCGGCCACTGCCCCAACGCACGGGGAGTTCTAGGTACCCCGTGAGAGCTCAGTAGAGATCTGTGGAATACAGGGGAGGGGGGGAGGGAGGGGAGGGAGGGAGGGGAGAGAGGGAGGAGGGCAGGAGGGCAGGGAGGGCGGGCGGAACGGAAGGAGAGCAGCGGGCAGGCGGGTGTTCACAGCCAGCCATGATGGAGGCCTGTTCTGTGCTGGCCCTGGAGGCCCAGGGCATGGTCCCACTGTCAGCCCCCTGCTCTCCGCCTCGCCCAGGCCACCTCCACTCAGCCCCGGGTGACCCAGTGGAGACGGCTCAGCCTGAGCTGCCCGGGGCCCTGCCGCACTCCCGACCTGCGATGGCCTGTCCCCACACAGCACTGTCACCACCTGGCGTTTCTGTTTTCCGCACGCCCATGGACACCAGCCCCAGGACGGCAGGGATCTGCCTGCGCCCCAGGGCCCAGCAGAGTGACTGGCACCCCAGAGGGCTCAGAGTCAGCAGAGGAAGTGTGGGACCCCCGGGCCCACCCCCCTCCCGCACGGCGACCTCCCCTCTCAGCCCTCCTGCAGGCCCCCAGGATGCACTCACCGAGGACAGGGCGTCCTCCCTCCGGCGGCCCTGGCCGTGGCGGCTGATGAAGGAGCGCGCCGACAGCCGGTAGTGGCTCAGCAGGCAGGTGATCACCACCACCATCACCATCATCACCACCACGATGACCAGGATCTGCACGAACTCCAGCTCGGCTGCGGGGACAGAGTGTGGCGTGAGAGGCTGACGTGGGACGCGGGACCCTCCACACCCGTGGACGTGGCGCCGCAGGGAAGCCCATGGGCTCCCTCCCACTAAGGCCGCAGCCCAGGGCTGGTGTGCACCTGGAGACAGCTCCCTGGGGAGGCTGGGGGGAGGACTTCTAGAAGACCACGCAGGGCAGGGCCCCGACCCCAGCGCCCCCTCGTGGGACTGACCCCACCGAGGCAACGGGATGGGCATGGGGGACTCTGAGCCCCTGACCCGCAGAGGGGAAGCCCTGGACACCAGCTTTCTGCTGCTGGGCAAAGGCTGAGACAGAGGGACACGGCCCCTTCACCTGTTCATGGGGACCTGGGCAGGGGAAGCTGGGAGGAGCAGGGGACCCCAAATGTGGTGTGGGGGTGCTTGAACAGGTGTGGGGTTGGGGTTCTGGGGATAAAACAGAAAGGAGCGCCACGTGGGTGCGTGTGCACAAACCTACACATGCCCACTCCACACACATATACTCCTCTACACACATCAACACCCCAACACACATGCCCTGACACCCCTAACACAGCAGCACCCCAACACACGCTCCAAACACCCGAACACACGTCAACACCCCAACACACACCTTGACACTCCTCCACACATCAACATTCTTCCACACACAACACCCCAATGCACACACCCCAACACGCCTACACACACAACACGCCAAAACACACTCCCCGGCACAAACACAGACAACAGAAACACAGACACAACACACACACACACACGACCCCCAACAGAACAGGAGTTCTAATGACCCCTCCTCTTGGCGAAGCAGCCTCAGAAAAACCACAGGGCAGACGGCGGCAGGTGTCGCGATTCTCACTTTCATAAGGTTTTTTTCGGGTTTGCTTTCCCTCTTGGAGGCGGAAAAGCCCTCGAGTGCCGGGACAGGAAGGAGGTTATTTTAATCCTGCCCAGTGGTTTCTGCTGACTGAGCGGGCCTGTGCTGTGCGGCCTCGGCAGCTGGCCGAGCCCAGTGCCAGCCAGCAGAGCCCCCGCGCCAGGCCAGACGCCGGGTCCTTGGGAGGAGGTAGCCTTGACGGAGAGGCTCCACGGGTCCTGCCCAGCCCAGGGCACCCCCCGCCCTGGGTGTACAGGATGGCCAGGAAGGCAACGCCTCAGACCCAGCTGGCAGACGGGTGGGGACAACACCCCGTGCCGCCCGGGCACTCACAAGCAGACGCCCCAGCCACGGGTTCAAGCCCAGTGCAGCTTGCTTGGGGCCTCCTCCCCAGATGGGGGACAGAGCAGGAGCGGGTGCAGCTGCAGGCGGCTCTCAGGTGGGCCTGGAAGAACCACAGGCACGAGGGCTGAGGTGTCAGGCGCGCAGGCCACACAGATGCCCAAGCAGGCGCCCAACCCCGCGCGGGCCGCAGCCTCCGCCTCCAGCCCGGCTTTCCCAAGGCTTTGAGCAGCATAGCAATATGTCCTACTAGGACGGCAGCTGGCTGCAACACGGCAGGAGCCTCTCCCCTCGCCTGCCTGCGTTCTCTGGCTGCCGCTTCCTCCCAGCCAGGTTTTCCAGAACGCCCACCTCCCAGGCCATTGCACACACTCGGCACCACTGTTTACAATGCTGCTGCATCAGTGCCCCCAGGGACACATGACAGTCACAATGGGGGGTGTTGCTGGCATGGAGCAGAGCGGGTGGCAGCTGGGGATGCTGCTGGCATCCTCCAGCGCCCAGGATGGCCCCATGACAGAGTGACCCAGCCAGCAGCACTGCGGGCCAAGCGCACCTGAGAACAGGTGTGGTGCGTTTCTCACCCCTTCCCCCCCGCCCCACACACAGGTGAGGACACAGGCCCAGAAGGAAAGTGACAGGCTCCCAAAGTGAGGGCGTGCTCCTGCCCCAGGTCACCATGGCGCCAGGGAATCAGCCTGAGCCTGGGTTCTGCTCCCGGGGGAAGTGCCTGTCCTCCCAGGGGTGGCAGGAAGGATGGACCAATTGGGGTCTGTGACTGTGAGACTCGCATGTCCCTGCCGGAGAGGCGAGGCCTCAGACCCCGGTCACTGCAGCCACGTCTCTCGTGTCCTCAGACACAGCAGGTCCCGGGTCAGGGTGGCCCAGGCTGATCTGCAGGGTCCAGGCTGGGGCGTCGGCGCTGAGATAAAGCCACATTCAGGGGACACATAGGGGAAGCTTTGTGTAACACCCACGTCCCCCACCCGCCTGCAACTCCCTGTCCCCAGCCCTGTGCACTCTTCACCCTGGCACCCCCCCACCCACCGTCTCCAGGGCCCATGCCAGGCTGCAGAGAGGGAGGTGTGGCCGCCTTTGTCCCTGTCCCGGGCCCTGGCAGCCGCGGGACCCAGACAGCGGTGGCGAGACAGGGGCTGAGGCTATGGGGCTGGCGGGGCCGAGGGACACTGGGGCCACAGAAGAGGCTCCCAGGCCCAGTGGGTGGGGGAACACCCTGCAGGACCCTCCTGACTCTGCCGGACTTGGCCCAGGGCAGGACTATCTGCCTGCCAGCGCCTGTGTCTGCAGAGTGAGGAAACTGGCCCAGAAATGAGCACAGGGCTCCATGAGCCCAGAGGTGACCACTCTGGTCCTCGGGGCCACCAACTCCATGAAGGCACAGGCCCAGAAAACTCACACGAGGAGGGGAGGGGAACACTCTCCGAAAAAGAGAAATGCAGAAGAACCAGGCTAGACACTGCTGCAGGCCATGGCCTGCCCAGACTGTGCTCAGGGGGCTGGGAGGGACCTGCCCCGAGGGCCCTTGGTGAGCCCATCACAGGGATTGGGGAGGACCCGGCATGCGGAAGTGCTCCCAGATGCTGTGCACGGTGCTCACCAGACTGCAGAGAATCGCAGAGGGGTGGTTATTAGGCAACCCAGGAGGGCTCCCTGTAGGCGGGCACTGGGGCAGGGACAGAGGGGTAGGCAGAGAAGGGCAGAGGCCAGCAGGGGGCAACTGATTCATCCCACCCACAGGGAAGGGGACACCAGATCTCCAAATGGGCCTGGGCAGTCCCCACCCAGCCCTGCTGAGTGCCAATCCTGTACATACCCCTCCAGCAGCACCAGGCCTCCCGAAGACCACCCTTGGCCACCCTTGGCCTGGATATAGGCCTTCACACTCACGGGGCTGCTTCCTGGAGGACCCTGCCTTTGGGGGACACAGACTCACTTCTCTGGGTCACAGACCACGCACAAGCTCACTGGCAAAGGTCACACACTGAGATCAGCCATGATCCCTGGGCCCTGCTGTGTTCCCTCTGGCAGCAGGGAGGCTGGGCCTCCATATGGGCTTAGTTCCAGAACCCACCTGGGCCCAGGGCAAGCCACACCTCGACACTATCTGCCTGGGCCCTGCCTGGATGCCAGGGCTTCAGCATCCACACCTCTGCTGCTCAGTCCCGTGCCCACGGCAGGCATTGCTAATCAAGCATGAGCTCTTGCTCCACCAGGTCCACACGCCTCTCTAGACAGGCATCACCAATCAATCAGCAAAGACTGGGGTGGGGGGGTGCCCCACGCCCAAGGGCATCCGTGTCAAGCCCCAAACATCCACAGGAGCAGCAGCACCCACAGGGGCACGACTCTGCACCACACCACCACCCAGAATCCTCCTGTGCACCTGCAGCTGTTGCTAGAGCACAGAGAGGCTGGCTGGACCCACTCCAGGCCCAATCCAGGTCACCATGCCCCCATCTCCAGGGACCCTGAGCTGTGGGCAAGGCTGCCTGGCCCTAATGGCTGGCAACTCACTTAACAGTTTTACAAGGGCTGAGCGGGTGAAACCCAAGACATCGCAGGGCGGCTTTGGACTTCTGGCTGAGAAGGGCCTCAGACCACTCAGCTACCTATGGCAGACAGGGAGCCTCACTGGCCGTGCCTCAGTTTCCCTAATCCGATAGACCACCCCTTTCCCTGGATGTGAGGCCAAACGCCCAGTGTGGAGGCAAATGTGGGATGTGTCCTGCCGCTGCCCTCTGCCCTAGGCTCAACTCTCTTGTGACCACAGGGCTCACTGCCAGTTGGTCACAGAGGTGGATGGGGGGGACACAACAGGAGAGGGCGGGTGGTCTGGTTCACAGCCCAAACTTGCTGTACTTGTAAGAACCATGATACCAACAGCAACAACACTTGCCGCAGCCCGGTGCTCCGAGCCTCCCCCCACGTAAGTGCCACTACCATTTCCTTTTTTTTTTTTTTTGAGTTTGATTCTGTTTAACCCAGACTGGAGTGCAGTGGCACCCACCCGGACACCACAGCCTCGACCAGCTCGGCACCGGCAAACCATCCGCCGCAGCCTTCCAAGTAGCCAGAACTACAGGCGTGCGCTACCACACCCGGCTAGTTTTTGATTTACTGTAGAGACGAGGTCTCGCCAACTTGCCCGGGCGGATCTCAAACCCGCAGCCATTTCCATTTTGCAGACGGGCAAACTGAGGCTTAGGGAGAAGTCGCCCTAAGTCACAACTAGAAAGCAGGGCCGAAGTCTGAACCCAGACCCTCTCCCGTAGCTGCGAGTGCCTCCCACCTCTCAGGCCCCGGGTATCTCTGAGGATATGGCTTGACCAGGGCCTGGTCTGCCCTCTTGCCCCTGCCAGCTCGCAGCTGTGTGAACCTGGACCCGTCACCTCCGTGAGCGGAAGTTACCTCACCTGTGGAGAAAGAACCAACTGGGCGGGAGGAGTGAATCAGTGGACATAGGCACTCAGAACAGGCAGGGGACGGAGCGAGCACTCACTGTCATCGTCATCACAATCCCTGACACTTTCCTGGGGACGAAACCCATCCCTCACACCCATCACACCCACTGCTGCCCCCTGGACACTCTGAGGTTTGCCAGGCCATAGAGCGAATGCCTGCAGGGCTTGGTGCCCCCTGCTTGGCCTCTGTCCCCTGTGTGGGAGGTATGAGCTATGGTCAGTCCCAAGGTGGTAGCTGGACCCAAGGGGGCCTTACGGGTGCCAGATCCTGCTCCAAGAGCCCACGCCGATTCTCTCTCTGTCCCAGACCCACCACACTCATTTGGGGTGGGCTAAGGGTTGCTCCAGTCATTTTTATTTGCAATTTTCCCCTGGGTGGGTGACGAATACCGCAGACTCTCGGGGGTGACCAAGCTCCTCTTCCACATGCAAATAAGGCCACTCTAATTTAATTGAGTGTCCTCTTTCCTTGTGAATAATTTCAAATTAACAGTTTCGTGTGTCTCCTTGGAGTGGCATGACCCTCTCTCTTGATTTCTCCTCTGGGGACAGCTGCTGTCACTTGGAAACGTGCACACCCTTCGCACGCCAACAAGAGACAAACCATGGGCCGAGGAAACTGAGGCTGAGAGGTGTGAGGTGACTAACCAAAGACCACTCAGGCCAAGGGCCCCAAACCAAGTTCCTCTGACCCCAAGACTCCAATTTTGTGGCTAGGTTAAGGCCAACTGTCCCACACCCAACAGGCCTGAGCGTGATGATGGTACCAGACTGTCAGAAACAGAGGGAGACAGCACGGGGCCTGAGGTGAGTGTGGCCAATATTCAGGGTGACTTGAACATGCCTGGGCTGTCCCCAGCAGGGGCCATGGAGCCAGGAACTGGGGCAAGTGGGGTCCGCCTCCCACCAACACAGAGCAAAATCCGGACACACTCTGGGAACCCCCATGACATAACCAGAGACACTGACCACTGCCTGTTTCTGTCACTTCCTGTGACCAAGCCCCTCCTCCCCCAAATTCCCACAAGCCCTGAGGGGTGGCATCTGCCCCTGTCACAGGCGAGGGGCCCTGTGCCCACAGCTTCCACATCCCTCTCCTCCTCCCTGGCCTGGAGCCCCTGGCAGCGGGGGCAGCCGGCAGACCCATTCTCAGAACACGCTTTCTAAAATAAAATACCTGGATTAAAAAAAAAAGCCAAAACAAGGCAGTCATCCAACTCTCAACCAGGTCTGTGATATGGGAACCACATCGAAGGGCATTCCCGCCACCGGAATCCAATGGTGTCCAGGGACCTCGTGGTGGTAAGACTCGCATGTAAGTCATTGTGGGGGCTTGCAAGAGACACGGGCGTGGCAGGAATGAAGCCAGCAGTCCCCACTGCTGGCTGGTCACAGGTGCTGCTGGTGTGACAGTGTCCAGGTGCTTGCGTGCGTGACACCAAGGAAATGCAACGTGTCCATCAGAGCTTGGCTAAGGTGAAGACATGGTTCTTTTCCCCCCAGGTTTCTGCACTGCTATTCCTGGGGATGGAGCCGGACATGCATGGAGAGCAGAGCCTGGGGTCCCGGTTTGAACACCGTTTAGTTGTAAATGGGAAGGCTGCTGGAGGACTTGCTCATGGGCCGAGAACAGGCTGGGTCATGTGGTGGTGGAGATGGGGTGGGGGTGGGGCAACCGTGACTGCGTTTCCCCTTGGTGACTGGAGTGAAAGGGGTGCCAGAGCCTTTGGCTAGCCAGGCAGAGTCCACCGGCTCCTGCCGGCCCCAGGGTGGTTTCTAGACCAGATGAGCCCACTTCCACCTCCTTTCACCTCCTTGTCAGTCCCAGGGGAGAGGCAGTGGCCTCCTTCCTGGTTAACAAGCAGCCCGTGCGCATGGCCCTGTCTGGCCTCCGGGCCGCACACCAAGGAATTAGGAATTGGCAGTGTCTGAAATTTATGAAAATCTAATCTTGTTAGGCCTGCCTGGATGAGACTTGCCGGGAGCCTCACTGCCATTCCGCGGAGCCCCAGACAGTGGGTTCCCGCCTGCTGGGGTTCCCAGCCCCTCCCCCCACCTCCCATTCCCATCCCCACTGCGTCTGAGTAAGAACCAGCTCCTCCCACCCCCGCCACCCTCAGAATTTCAAGTCAAAGTGTACCAGACGTCAAAGGAAGAACAACTTTCGGATCGCGCCTGGTGCCATTTCAAACACCCCCGATGGCCCATCTATTTTTTTAGGGTAAGACCTTTTTTGGGCAAAAATAAAAATTTTTTAAAAAGTTGATCTGCTTTTTCCTTGAGGCTTGGGCGGGTGGGGAAGCCAATCTAGGCCAGTTTCTTCGTATTTGAAAACAGACAGCACGGCTTTCCCAGAGCCTGCGAAGTGCCAAGCAGGCAACTGGGTGCCTGGCACCTGGACAGGTGCCCCCGAGACACTGTCCAGTGGACGCTGAGAGGGGACGCATGGCTAGTGAGGGGGTAGGGCCGGGCCTCACTCGGGGACTGCCTGCCACCTTGTCCTGCTGTTCTCGGTAGAGTCTCAGGTGGTTTTGGGTTCGAATCCCAGCTTTGCCACTTACTGTGACCTCAGGCAAATCACTCAGGGTCCTTATCTGGAGGGAAAAAAGGAGAGATAACCAAGCGTCCGCTTCACACGAGTGTAGCAAGAACTGCTTGAGTCAGGAACTCCAAAGCCCTGGGCTGAGGTCCTCCCAGCTTGTCCTTTCTTCCCACACAGACCTAAAACACAGGCGTCCAAACCCGCGGGTGCTGGAGAAGGCCACCTGGACAGGCCCCTCTCCAGACCACAGCCTAGGGAGAGTGTAACCCGGAGCAGTCTGTGGAGTAGAAAGCAACCTTCACATTCTCAGGACCCCCACAAATCAATTCCGGGGAGGGTTGATCTCCCACACCCAGTCCTCCTGGAGTACAAAAGCACCAAGCACGTCCCACCCCAGGACCTAGGTCTGCCCCACGGTCACTGCATCCCCAGGACACCCTAACAGTCTTCTGCCCTCGGGCCCCAGGACGCCCACCCTGTGCCTGCCTTGCTGTTCTCTGCAGCCTAAATCTGGAAGCTGTAGCTGACCTGCCCCACAGTCCATTTCCCACTCCTCCCCTCTGGAATACCACTGTCCCTATGGCAGGCTCAGCTTATTATGTTCTGCTATGTCCCAGACGCCTAGAATGGCACCTTCCTCCAGGCAAGCACGTAAATAAATGTATGAATAAACGAGCATGTCTGTGCTCACCTGCAGAAGTGGGCGTGTGGGGCCCACTGGGAGTTTGCGAAAAAGGTGGGAATTAACTGGGAATCCCTGAAAGGTCCCCAGCGGGGGACTGATCACACAGGGAGGTGCAGCCACCAGTAGGTGCGTGTGCCCTGATGACCCCCAACGGGGGAGCCCGCGCCGGGTTGACAAAGAACACACACGCATCCTAAACAGCACAAGTGGCTTCTCACAGCACCCACCTATGGTAGCGTATCTGCACAGGCTGGGGACCGGCGGGCCACATGCAACACTGACAGCTGCAGGCCCCCCGAGGAGGGGAGGGGATGCCCCTTCCGTGTAGCGCACCTCTGCGTTCTCAGCATTTTTGAGCACATATAATTACGTTTATAGTGAAAGAGGAAAAGAGAGATTTAAGGAGCATCTGTCAGTATCCAACACACACAGCTGCTCCTGTAATGAGGTCCTCTAGGCGGCCCCTAAGAGGTGTTGTCATCCGCAGCTGACAAGGCTGCTGGGGGGAGGGGGAGGGTCAGACAGCCTCCACCCCGGGGGCCCAGAGGCTGCACCCTGAAGGCCGTCAGTGGGCAGACGGGCTCCGAGCACCCCGCCACGTGTTCCTGGCAGAACCTAAGGTGACAAGCAGACACCAGCGGTAATCTCGTGTTCCTGGGCTATCCCTCTCCTGGCCTGGAGGTGGGGGTGGCGGCGGAGCATGGAGCCACACATGGGCTGCCCTGGGTCACCCAACAGCCCCTAGCTTCTCCCTAACACCAGGTCACTCCAGGGAGGAAGGTGCCTCTCTGGGCCAACTACGGTGTTGTACAGCAAACGGGGATAATACAAGACGGTTCTTGCCCTTTTTTTTCTTTTGAGACAGGGTCACGTTCTGTCACCCAGGCTGGCACCGTGATAGCTTACGGCTGCCTTGACTGCTGGGCTCAAGCGATCCTCCCTCCTCAGCCTCCTGTAGCTGGGACTAGGCGTGCTCCACTGGCCCAGATAATTTTTAAGTTTTAATAGGAACAGGGTCTCGCTATGCTGCCCAGGCCAAACAGCAAATGGTTCTAAGGGCGCTGTCTTCCCACCCTGCCTCCAACCTCAGGACCCATGCTTGACTCTGCTGCCCAGAGGCCACCTCCATTCACTCCTTGCCTGGCAGACTCGCCTGTCTTCCCTCAGCCCGGCCATCCTCCCTCCTTACTCAGTACGAGGTCCAAGGCAGGCGTTCCTGACCCCACCCCAGTCCCCAGGACACCTGCACCTCTCACGGCCCCGGCCACCCCTCGGGGCTCCCACCAGTTCCTCCTGGGCCCTCCCCTCTGCATGCGCACCTTAGGGTAGGAGTGCCTGGCTCAGTTCTGAACCTCACCCAGTCAGGGTCCAGCACTGAGCCCCAGAGAGGAGGCTCCTCGCTGGCTGTCCTAGTGGGGCTGGAAGTACCAGGAGGCCCTCAGGGACTGCACGTGTCAAGGTGCGCTCCTCAGACAGCAAGTATGGGGCCAGGGGACTTGCAGGGCGAGCTGGTGGTTTGGTCCTGTCATGTGTGCTTGCCCGAGCTCCCTGCGGCCCCAGCCCCACGTGCCCAGGGTGCCCTGCAGGAGGTGGGCAGGGTGGGACGCTGTCGCTGTGGCAGGGGGTGGGAGCCCTTGCGTGGGAACAGGATGGGTCAGCAGGAACTCCGAGAAAGGGAAGGGCCCGGAACCCACTTCAGAACCCCCCCTTCAGCCCTCCTTCCCTATGAGACAAGCAGTGTCCCTCTTTCATCCCTTGCTGTGCCCCCAAAGCGAAGAATGAGTGGGATTTCCCTGTCTGCCGTTGTGACATCGAACATCTCCAAGCACCCACTGTCGGAAAAACAGTGGCCTCGTCCACGGTATCAACGAAAGGAAGAGCTAGGGTCATCCGAAGGGCCACAGAGTTCGCTGAAATACCCCCCCCATCCCCTACCCCCCACAGCCCCTACCCCCCGTGTTTTGTTAAAGGGGAGAGTAGGGAGGATGCGGGGAGGGAGTCTGTTTGCCGGTGGTAGTGCTGACGGCCACACCCGCCCAGGGGACATCTGGGCCTGCCAAAACCGAACATCTGTCAAAATTAGACATGGGTGTCGTGACCTTCCAGCTCAGCAAGTTCGACTCCCAGACCCACACGCAATGGAAAAGTCCACAGAAAGGCCCTAGGATACCACTGCATGGGAGTTTTTATTTCCTAATTATTTATTTTTTTGGAGTCAGAGTTTCACTCCAGGTTGGAAAACAGTGGCGCAATTATGGCTCACCAAAGCTTCGACCTCCGGAGCTCAGGTGATCCTCTCGCCGCAGCCTCCCAAGTAGCTGAAACTACAGATGCACACACACCATCATGCCCACCTTACCTTTTTACTTTCATCTTTTATTTTTTGTACAGATGAGGTCTTGCTATGTTGCTCAGGCTGGTCTTGAACTCCTGGGCTCAAGCAATCCTCCCACCTTGACCTCCCAAAGTGCTGGAATTTTAAAAAAATGAACATCCAAGGACCATCTAAATGCCACAAAACACACCCTAGCACATCACCTTCTAGGGTACTGACCCCAGGGTTTTCCACCTCAGCATTAGTGACGCCCCTGCTGTGGGATGTTAGGCCGCACCCTGGCCTCCACCGCTAGCGGCTAGACGCACGCTGTCACTGTGACACCCCAAAATGTCTCCAGACAGTGCCAAATGCCCCCTGGCTGAGAACCATTGGCCCGCAGGTCTGAGGATCATGGATGCTGAGGCTGGCAAGTATTGCTGGGCAGAAATAATGCAGCTGGGTCACTAAACTGTTAATAACGTCTACTTCTGGAAGAGGGGATTTTTATTTTTGTATACCTACATTATGTGCATTTTAAAAAAATAAACAAGCATTGATAACTTTTTTTAGAGACAGGGCGTCATTCTGTCACTCAGGCTG
>CAUYQG010163814.1:0-11645 GCA_963574415.1 Tarsius wallacei
TTTTATTGCAATTGCTTCTTAGGACTCTGCAATGAACTTATTGCCTACTCTTTTGTCTAGGAGGGTATTCCCTACATTTTCTTCTAAGATTCATATAGTTTGAGGTTTTATATTAAATTCTCGATCCATTTTTGATTTGATTTGTGTATATGGTGACAGGTAGTAACCTGATTTCATTCTTTGCAGGTGGCTAGCTTGTTTTCCCAGCATCATGTGCTTATATGGTTTTCTTTCCCCATTGTTTGGCATTGATGGCTTTGTCAAAGATGAGGTGGTTGCAGGGCAAAGTTTTCACTTTCAGATTCTTTGTTCTGTTCCTTTGGTCTTTGTGCCTATCCTTGTACCAATACATTGCCAACTTGGTTACTGTAAACTTGTAATATGAAGTCTGGAAGTATTATACCTCCGGATTGGTTCATTTTGCTGCAATTGCTTTGGCTATTCATGCTGTTTTTTCCATATTAAATTATATTTTATCATTTCTGGTTCTGAAAAATGATTTTGGCAACTTGATAGGAATTGCATTGAATGTGTAGATTTCTTTTGATAGGTTGGACATCTTGATACTATTGATTTTGCCAACCCATGAGCAAGGAATGTTTTTTTATTTGTTTGTCTATCTTTAAGTTCTTTGAGCAGTGCTTTGTAGTTCTTGAAGTTCTTGTTGTTCTTGTTGGTCTTTCACTCACTTGGTTAGGTGGATGCCATGGTATTTATTTTTTTAAAGGCTGTTGTGAATAGGATTATGTTTTTTTATTTGGTTCACTACCTGCTTGTTGTCAGTATATAGAAATGCAACTGTCTTTTTTGCAGTGATTTTGTATTCCAATGCTTTACCAAAGTTGTTTATCAGATAGATGAGGTTTGGGGAGACTTTCTAGGGTTTTCTAAGTATGTCATCCACAAAGAGGGATAACTTAACTTCCTCTTTTTCTATTTGAATACTCCTGATTTTCTTCTGCCTGATTTGTATGTCTAGAACTTCCAGTACTATTTGAATAGGAGTGAGAGTGGGCAATCTTGTCTTGCTCCAGTTCTTTAAAGACTTCCACCTTCTGCCCATTAAGCGTAATGTTGGCTGCAGGTTTGTCACAGATGGTTCCTTTATTTTCAGGAATATTACTTTGATGTCTAGATTTTTGAGGGTTTTTATCAATAAGAGATATTGGATGCTTTTTCTACATCTAATGAGATAATTTTGCAGTTATGGGTTTTACATTTGTTAACATGTTGAATTACATTTATAGTTTTGTGGATGTCGAACCATCCTTGAATCCTGGGAATTAAACTGCCTCATCATGTTGAATAATTCTTAGATGTTGTTAGATACGATTTGCTAGAATCTTGTTAAGATTTTTTGTGTTTTTGTTCATCAGGAAAATTGACCTGCAATTATCTTTTCTGGTTAAGTCTTTGTCGGGTTTGAGTGCCAGGATGATACTAGCTTCACAAAATGAGCTAGGGAGAATTTTTTTCTTCTTGATTGCCTGGAATACTTTTAATAAGGTTGGTGTCTGTTCTTTTTTGTATGTCTTGTGGAATTTAGCTGAGAGGTTATCGTGTCCAGAATTCTATTTATTTATTTGAGATGGGGCAGAAAGTTTTCTTATAAGTGAATCATTTCTCTGAAATGTTTACGGTGTCAGTTTTTTTGGTTTGTTTCAGTTTTGGGAGGTTGTGGAATGCTAGGAAATTCTCTATTTCCTCTAGTTCTTTCATTTATTTATTTGTTTGTTTGTTTGTTTATTTATTTTAAAGTGTAACTTTGCTTATAGCAACCCTTGATAATTTTTTGAACTTTTTAAGGTTCAATTGCAGCAGTGTCTTTTTCATTTCGGATAGTTGTTATTCAGAATTTTCTCTTTTTTTTTCCAAAGTCAATCTGGCCATGGGTCTATTTATTCTTTCAAAGATTCAGCTATTTTTCTTATTGATCATTTTTATTGTCTATTTTTTGTAATTGTAACTTTATTTTCATAAACTGGATTTTTTTTCTACTAAAATATAGATCTTATTTTTCTTTTTTTTAAAGTTGGAGTTGCTCTTTCACCCAGACTGGAGTGCAGTGGTGCACTTATTGCCACCATAGCCTCTACCTGCTGGATTCAGGTGATTCTTCTGTCTCAACCTTCCAAATAGTTGGAACTATAGGTGTGTACCACCACACCTGGATAATTTTTTGAGTTATTATAGAGACAGGATCTCATCAAATTGCCCAGGCAGGTCTTGAGCACCTGGATCCATGCAATCCTCTTGCCTTAGCCTCCCAGAGTGCTGGGATTACAGACTTGAGCCATCACTTCTGGTTTTAATTATTACTTTTCAAGCTGTTAGGTGTGACATTAGGCTCTTTACTTTTTTTTTTAAGACACAATTTATTGAGAGGACAGAAAAACTCCCACAGTGGGAGGGAACCTGAGGGGGTTGCCTGGTTGTTTCCTTTCCAATCCTCTATTTTCTTGATATAAGTGTAGAATGTTTCTTTTATGATATCCCAGAGGTTTTGGTGTGTTGTATCTTTGTTTTCATTAGTTTCCAGAAATTTTTATTTCCACTTGAATATCTGTATTGACCAAAAAGTCATTCAGCAGCATATTGTTTAGTTTCCAAGTCTTTGTGAGTGTGTGTTTCCTATGGGAGTTTCATATTGGTAATGATATTTATTTTTATCCCACTGTGATAGAAGAAAATAACGTATTATTTCAACCTGCTGCAGTTTTTTCTGACTTGACTTATACCTGAGAAAGTGATCAGTCTTGGAGTTTTTTCCACATGCTGCTGAGTAGATTAACTCAACAGCTATACTGTGGCTGTTGGATAGATTGTTCTGCAGATGTCTATGAGGTCCAGATTGTCTAGTGTCAAATTAATTTCCCGTATCTCCTTGTTGTTCTTCTTCCTCAGTGATCTGTCTAGGGCTGTTAGTAGGGTTTTATTGTCTATAACTATAGTTGTGTGACTGTCTGTGTTATTAGTTTATGTAGCATTTTTTTTTATAGATCCATGTTCCCCTGTATTGGGTGCATATATAAGATGGATATTTCTTACTGGCGAATTGAGACTTTAATCATTGTATAGTACACCTCCATGCCCTTTTAACTTCTATTGCATTGAAGTTCATTCTGTCTGATATGAGAATAGCCAGCCCTGCTTTTTGTTGTTTGTTTTTCATATTCCTGTAATATCAATTTCTAACCCTTTACCTTGAGACTGTGGGTTTCCTTTGCTTTGCGATGGGTTTCCTAGAGGCAGCAGAATGTTGGATTATGTTTCTTTATGCAATTTGTTGCTGTATTTTATTTTTTTAGCTCTTTCAGACCATTCACATTCAAGCTAATCATTGATGTGTGAGGATTTATCCTGTCCTAAGGCTCTTAGCTCTTAAGAGATTGATGTGTTTGTGTATGTCTGTGTGTGTGTGTATGTGTGTGTGAGAGAGAGAGAGAGAGAGAAAGAGAGAGAGAGAGATCTGTATGCTCCATTAACTTATTGCTTGTGTGTGATGGATGGAAGCATTCTTTAATTTCTGTGCTCAAATCTTTAAGTATCTTCTGAAAGGATGGTCTGGAGGTGGTGTATTATTTTAGGGATTGGATGTCTGAGAAATGATATCAATTACCTGAATTACTTGTCACTGGTGAAAGTTGTTTGACAGAATAGGAAATTCTTGGCTGGGGCAAAAGGCTCTGGGTCCCCTTGCTGACATTTTGTCTTGATGATCTGTCTAGGATTGTGAGTGGGGTATTCAAGTCCCCAGTTATGACAGTGTTAGAGTCAGTCTCTTCTTAAAGTTTGCCTAAAAGCTGCTTTATGAATGTTGGTGCACCTATGTTAGGTGCAAATATGTTTAGGATGAATATTTCTTATTGATGGATTGAGCCTTTTATCATTATACAGTCGGATTTTCATCTTTTTACATTTTTGATAGCTTAAAGGATATTTTGTCTGAGATTAAGATTGCAACTTCAGCTTTCTTCTGTTTTTAATTTCCTGAAATTTTGTTTCCCATTCTCTTACTTTGAGTCTATGAGTATCCTTTCTGGTGAGATGTGTCTCTAGGAGACAATATATTGTTGCCTCATATTATTTTATCCATTTTGCCATTCTGTCTTTTCAGTGGTGCATTTAGTTCTTTTACATTCAGGCTAATTACAGAAATGTGAGAGTTTATCTTTCTCATGACGTTCTTATAAAGTTGTTGCTGTACTTATTTGCTTTTTGCTTTTTTTGGTTTTTTGGGTTGGATCATGTGTGTTTTTAATCCTAGCTGGTACTATTGTGAAGACCATTGTTGTTCTTTTTCCCTCTTCTTCTGAGTTTAATACTTTCTTAAGAGTTTCTTGTAGGCATTGTTTGGAGGCAGTGTAAGTTCTTAGGCATTGGATGTCTGAGAAATATTTTAATTCTCCCTCACTGATGAAGCTTAGCTTGACTGGGTAGGTAATTCTTGGTTGCAATTGTTTTTCTTTGGAAACTTTGAGTATTGGGCTCCAAGGTCTCTTAGGCTGAAGTGTTTCTGTAGATAAATCTGCTGCTCTTCTGTTTGATCTTCCCAGGTAGGTAGTCTGACCTTTTTCTCTTGGTACTTTTAGGATTTTTTCTTTTATATCTACTTTGTATAGGTGAATTATTATGTGCCTAGGAGCTGATATTCTCGTTTATTGTCTTGCAGGAATTCTCTGAATCTCTTGTATTTGAATTTTTGCATTACTGATGAGGTGAGGAAGTTTTCTTCATTAATTTCATGGAATGTGCATTCCAGGGTGGTCTCTGTCTCTCTTTCTGCCTCAGGAAGTCCAATTACTCTTAGGTTCATTCTCTGAAAGTAATCATTCATTTCTTGAAGGTCTTGTTCAAGCTTCTTTTTAAGCTTCTTTTGTATATTTTTGACAGTTTGGTTTAGTTCTATATTTTTGTATTCAAGTTCTGACATTCTGTCTTCTGCTTGACTAATTCTGCTTTCCATACTTATTAGTTTATTTATTTCAATCACAGTATTCTTTACCACTGTTATCTCTGTTATCAACTCCTTCCTATTTCCTCAATACTTTTTATTTTCTCTATTAATGCCTTGATGTCTGGGTTTGTAGTATGTGACCAGTCATTCTGGAGGCTCTTTATTGTTAAAATTCTGAAGTCTGTTTTCTCAACATCTGATCTTCCAGGGGTCTGTGTGAGACCTATATTCTTTTGGTTTTTCTTCATTTGTATAGATTTTCCTCCCCACTTTTTTCCTGTCATCTTTAAATCTGTTGTTCAGGGGTGGAACAGTTGCTTTTATTTATTCAATCTATTCTTCCTTGTGTGAACTATCTGGCTTTGTTCAATTTTGAAGTTGGACTGCAGGTTGGATGCTATACCTTTTGTAGTGTTGAGATTTATTTGAGGGGGAAGTTGTGATTCAAAATCTTTCTGCAGATCCCAGTATTCACTGACAAGCGTATGGATACACTGGAACCTGCTTCCCACTGCCTTATAACCTGTCCAGGCAGTAGGAGTATAGGTTTGCGCCCTGAAAATAAAATGAGGTAAGAAACAGAAAAGAAATGGAATGGGGTGGGGGAGAGGAAGGTGGAGAGAGAGAAGAGTAAGAGGGAGGACAAAGGTACCTGCTAACAAATAAAAATAGACCTGAAGACAGATAAGAGTAAGAGAAAACAACAGCGACAACAAAAAACTAGGATATGCAATCATACAGACACACAAGCTGACCAAACTCCTTATGATGTGCTATTCCCCTACACAAACATGAGGTCTTAGATCACAAGTTGGAGGCTGGGTAGAGCTGGGTGGATGTGTGTGGGGCAACGCAGGTCTCTGGTCACAGGACTCCAGATGATTTCTGGTTCTACTGCAGCCAGTTCCAGCTGGGGGAGGCTGAATGTGAGAGGTGCTGCAGGTTTGTGTGTTACATGTGGCTTGGGCCTCTCTTTTTTTCTTTGTTTTTAGGTCCCAAGCTGGAGACCGTGCAAAGTTGAGTGGAGGTCGTGGGGCAATGCAGGTCTCTGCCTGGTTTTGGAGCTCCAGCTGTTCTCTGGTCCCTCTGTGGCCAGGGGTGAGTTGGAGAGATGGAGTGCGAGACTGCCAGGCATTGCTAGTCAGCATTGTGAGGGTTACTGTGGACTGGGCAGTGCAGTCAACAAGAGAACATGGAACAACACAGGGAGGGAGCCGTGGGCCTCCTTGGACATTTGAGACTAGAGGTGGGGCAGAGCACTGCAGCTGGGGAGAAAGCCTGGACCTCCATGGATGATGGTGGCTTGTAGCAGAGTGGGGCGCTGCAGCCAGGGAGAAAGCCCAGAACTCCATGGGATGGGAGCCAAGGGCCTCCATGGGTGGTGGCGCCTTGGATTGGGGTGGGTCACTTCAGCCAGGGAGGAAGCCTGGAGCTCCATGGGGTAGGAGCCTAGTGCCTTCATGGGTGGTGATGGCTTGGGGTGGGGTGCTGCAGCCAGGGAGGGAGACTGCAGCTCTGAGGGGCAGGTGCTGAGGGCCTCAAAGGGTGGTGCCATCTTGGGGCAGGGTGCTTCAACCAGGGAGGGAGTTCACAGCTCTGAGGGATGGGCACTGAGGGCCTCTGTGGCTAGTGGTGGCTTGGGGTGGGGCAGGGCACTTCAGCCAGGGAGACAGCCTGGAGCTCTGAGGGGCGGGCACTAAGGGCTTTTGTGTGTTGTGGTGGCTTGGGACTGGGCAGGGTGCTTCAGCCAGTGAGGGAGCCCAGAGTTCTGAGGGGCAGGCGTCAAGGGCCTCCCAGGTAACAATGGCTTGGGAGAGGGCTGGTACCTTCAGCGAGGGTGAGAGCCTGGAACTCTGAGGGGAAGGAACTGAGGGCCTCAAAGAGTGGTGGTGGCTTGGGGCAGGGCACTTCAGCCAGGCAAGGAGACCAGAGCTCTGAGGGGTGGGCACTGAGGGTTTCTGCAGGTGGTGGTGGCTTGGAGCTCTGAGGGGCTGGAAGCCAAGGGTTTCTCCTGGCAGCAATTGTTTGGAGCCAGACTGGGCAGTATAGCTGGTGAGAGAGCCTGCAGATCCACGAGATGGGAGCTGAGTGTCTCTTTGGGCAGCAGCAGCTTGATGATGGGTGAGGCAGTGTAGCCAGGGAGGGAACCCAGAGCTCCATGTGGCCAGGAGCCCAGGGCTGCCTGGGGTGGAATAGAAGAGGTGGTGGCAGTTGTGGCAGCCAAGCAGTGCATGGGACCGAGGGCCTCCAGGCCTCGGATTGGTGTGACTGCTGGGGGTGAGGGGATGAAGCAAGTGTCTTGATGAAAACTCACTTTCGTGGAGATTCTCACAGTCCACTTGTGTGCTTGTCATCTTGCCAGAAGTCCTCCACAAATAATCCTGTCAGTAATATTTTACAGGGGTTCTATGACTCTCTGAAGATTGGATGGTTACCTCTCTAGTGAGATATAGGGAATTTTTTGATGATATCATGGAAGTCTTGTTCTTGTTCTTTACATGGTATGTCTCTCATTTACTCATTCTTATTTTTAGAATTTTCTTCTTGTTTTTTTCAGGTTACTTTAATATTTTGATCTTCAAGCTCGGAAATTATTTTTTCTGCCTGTCAATACTGCTCCCTCTGCTTGTTATTGTGCTTTAAAATTCCAGGAGATGTCTTTAATTCCAGGGTTTCAGAATAAATCTTTCTTATATTGGCCATCTTATCTTTTCCTTTCTGCATATCTTGAATGATTTTTGCCAACTTCTCATGGTTTTCCTTAACTGTCGCTTCCACTCAACATCTGAGTTCCTTGTCTATCATCAGGGGCAGGTTATTTGGGGACTGAACGGTGATTTTGTAATTGAACTCTCATTAAAACTTTGAGGATTGTTGATTTTTTTTTCTAGTTCTTCCTCATCTGTAAGAAGCAGTTTTTCCATTTTATTATTATGTACATGTTTTGTTGTTTTGTAGGTAGGAGTGATCTTGCTGCCCTATGACCTTTTTTGCCATTCAAACTAGTTCACACAAGGAAAGAAAGTCTTATGTACTACTGCTCTGCCGCTCTTGCTGGGCAGTGCTCAAAACTCAAAGTGATATTCTGTTGCAGTTTTTCCTATGGTTAGGTTAGCTAGACAGGCTTCCAGAGACCACTGTTGGGAGCTCTATGGGGGATCATGTGGGATTATAGGCCGCTAGCCGCTGGGAGCATGGTTTGTAGCCCAGAAACATTCTTTCCAGGTAACAAGGTGCCCAGGTGACTTTCATGAGACTCCCTCCCTTGGCAGAGGCTGTGCTCAGCATGTAAAGACATCAGATTCCCTGTTGCAGAGGGTCTGGCATGTGATACTGACAAAAACAAACAAAAACCTTTCCATTCTGTAGGGGTGTGGCTGTTAGATACTGGTGGGGGCACCTAGTGAATGTGACTTGTAGGCAACTTTCCTAGCCTAGGTGCAAGCTGGCAGACACTGCTAGAGGGGAACGTGCTCTTGGGGATCATCTAGTAGACATTCAGTATGTGGGGGGTTCCCAGATCCATGCTCCAGTAGCATGAAGCTGTGCCCTGAGCAGGTCTCCTTCTGCATGGGACCAGTGACTTGTATGGCTGGAAGAAAGGGAACTGGCTCAGACCATGTCAAGGGCACTAACACCCTCTCACATACCATGCAGATCCTATACGAACCTGGTGCCTGCTAGGGATGAAGGGCCCACAGTTCCAGTGTCAATACCCTGGACTTCCTCTTTAACTTATACAGTCCAAGAGTCCTCTGCAGGATGCAGCATGCTTTCTCCATCCAAAACTACTCAAGCTGCTTGAGTTTATCTACAGCTGGTTCCATCCTTTCTGTTTCACTTGAGACAGGCAAAGGTGAACTGTTCCATGGTGGCCATCTTGGATCCCCATTATTCTCTAATTTCTTCATGTTATTCCTTCTTAAAAACCGATTTCTTCATGTTATTCCTTATAAAAAGCCATGTGACAAGTGATTTTTATTTTAAGCAGTCTCAATTTTACTTTAAAAGTTAAAGAGGAGTTTATAATTATAAATAAGCAACAAAAATATTTAAAATTTTCTTTTATTGTGTTAAAGAAGTGATTAAACATTTGATTAAAGATAATTTTTAAATAGAAAATTGAGGGTGTGTACATGAAGTCTTTTGAAGGTAGCTTTTTTTGGAGATTCATAATGAAGATAGATAGTTTGAATTATTTAAGGACTGTACCTAACTAAATATCTTTTTCACAGTATCAGTCTCACTAGAAGGCAGGACCAGACAATAAACCAACTGTCATAAATTAGGAAGGCCAGGATTATTTCATTTTTTTCTAAAGAATAAATATTTCTAGCAAATATGGACAAAGAAAGATGAGTGGAAAGACTGACCATATAGGAATAAAACTTGTCCATTGCATTTATTATGATTTTTTATTTTTCACATCAGTGGCATCTTCTTGAAGACTTTTCAAAGTATAAATTCTTTGTCAAAATAAATTTTTAAAAAATGTCCTGTTTTTCTCTTCATGGCTATAATTTTGTGTCTTTACGTTCAGTAATTTTTTTAAAAAATGAGTCATTTAGAAGTTTCAAAAAAGAATTGAAAGAAGAACCCCTTTTGAAATTTAAGTTTTATTTTTTCTTTGTATTTACACGTATTTTTTAATACATATTTGGTGTACCAGTGAGGATTAACTACAAATGTAGGCTGCATGCAAGTGAAGTTTGAGTTTCTAACTGATTCTCACTCCTCCTGATAGTAGGCCTGGTATGGTTTGTGTTTTCATGTGCTTTCCATCCTCCTAACATCCTCTCTCTTCCAAGAAGTGCACAGCAACTGCCAATCCCACCTTTACGCTACTGTGATTAATGTTCTTGTCCCACTGAGTATTATAGGCTTTAAATTCATCCAAGTTGTTGTGAAGTTCATATTTTTGTCCTTTTTTTATGACCAAATAATATTCCATTGTGTATATGTATCACATTTTTTTATCCAGTTTACTTTCAATGGGCATTACAGTTGGTTCCATGTGTTTGCTGTTGTAAATAATCCTGCAATAAACATGCCTGTGCAGGTGTCTTTTTCATATAGTAATTTGAGTTCCTCCAGGTATATTCCCAGAAAGGGGCCTGTTGGGTTATATGGAAGATCAATTTTTAGATATGTTAGGAATTGCCACACTGTTTTTCACAGAGATTGTACTAGTTTACACTCCCATCAACAGTGTAGAGACATTCTCTTTTCTCCACATCCCCTCCAGCATCTTTTCTGAATTATTGATTATGGCCATCCTGACTGGAGTTAGGTGGTATTTTGTTGTGGTTTTAATTTGAGTTTCTTTGATGACTAATGAGGCCACGCATTTTTTCATGTATCTATTGACTTCTCAATTTTCTTTTGAAAAGTACCTATTCATATCTTTTGCCCATTTTTAAATATGGCTAATTTTTTTCTTTGTGGCATGTTTGTGTTTCTTGTAAATCGTAGATGTTAGACCTCTGTCAGATATATAGTTGGCAAATATGTTTTTCCCATTTTGTGGGCTCTCTTCTCACTCTCTTTGTGGTTTCTTTTGTTTTGCAAAAGTTTTTCGGTTTTACATGATTCTACCTATGTATCTTATCTTTTACAGCATGGGCATTTGGGATTTTGATCAGGAATTGTTTGCCAGTTCCAATTTCCATAAAGACGTCTCCTGCATTTTCTAAGCTTCTTATAGTTCTCAAACTATATTTAGAATTGACTTTTGTGTATGGTCATAGGTAGGGGTCCTGTTTTAATCTTTTGCATATGATCAGCTTGTTTTCCCAGAAACTGTTTACAAAATAATTTCTCCTCTCCCCAATGGTCATTAGTGGAGCTTTGTTGAAGATGAATTTGTTGAGAAATTGAGGTTTTGCTTCCAGAATCTCTATCATGGTCCATTGGTCTATATGCCTGTACTTATAGCAATACCAGACTGCTTTGATTATTGTAGCCTTATAATAAAGTTTAAAGTCTAGAAATGTAATACCTCTCATTTTTTTTCTTTTGCTGAGAATTTTTGGCTATTTTTGGTCATTTATATTTATAGTTGCATTAGCCTGTGTCTTCTCATTGCCCATCTTGTTTCCTCCTCCTTATTTCTAAAGCTTTAAAGATGAAAAATAGAGATCTCAAAAATAAAATAAGTTACTGGTGCTTGAACTATAAACAGACCTTGGAATCCCTGACTTCCAATCACTTTTTTACTGGTGCTTTGAGGTCTCTACATAAGAGGCAAAAGAGAAAGGGTTCTTTGTTATTTGCATAACATAGAACAAATAGTCTTAACTTCCAAAGGTCTCAGTCTTTTAATAATCTTATAGGTAAGTGGAGATAAGTATAGTACATCTCTAACACTGATGGGGAGATTCAATAGTGTAGCAGGTATGAAGACTATAATCTACAACTTGCACATGGCCAAGGTAGAGCTGATGGTAGCACTTATTGCTTATCATTATTATTGGCTAGATTTTATACAGCTTTTCTACCTCAGCTTTTAAAACTTTGTTATGCAACAAATTAAGATTTTATATTGCACAGTAGTATATAGAATGTTTTCTTCCAGGAACTAAGGAAGATTTTCTGTTCTCTAGTTGCATGTTATTCCTAATTACCTCTAACTACAGAAAACAGAAAAACTAAATTTATAACTTTTGTCCCCTCATTTGGAATACAGTCC
>CAUYQG010163815.1:0-10948 GCA_963574415.1 Tarsius wallacei
TTCCAAGTAGCTGGAACTACAGGCGCGCGCTACCACGCCGGGCTGATTTTTTTATTTATTGTAGAGATGAGGTCTCACCAAGTTGCCCAGGCGGGTCTCGAACCCGCGGGCTCAGGCAATCCACTCACCTCAGCCTCCCAAGGCGCGGGATTACAGGCTGAGCCACCAAGCCCGGCTAGTAATTTATTTTTACCAACTTAAATACTCACATTTTACCTCATTAGATACGTATCTAAAATCTCTTTTCAGTAGGGAGAGTATCTGAGAAAGAAGGGGACCTAGGACAAGTATGTTTGGTTATTTAAAGGATAGAGAACAAGGCCTTCAATTATTCTTTTCAACCGACCCTGGATGCACATTGGAATAATGTTCAAAGTTGTAAAAGGAAAAATAATGCCGAAGATCATTGAAGATCAATTGAATCAACTCCTATGGGGGAAATACATCAGAGAAATAGGCTTGGGGGTGGAGTTTGAGGTACTTTATTTCTAACACACCCACCAGATGCCTAGGCAATGTTGATATTTGTGTCCATGAATGGCATGCCCATTCAAGATTCGAGAGTAAGAGGAGCAAGAAGTCTAGGCTTAAGCACTGCAATATGAAGCAATTCTAGACTGTTTCAGAGTCATAAAATAGCTCACCAGAAAAGAAAAGCAGAGGACTTGAGAATCAATATGATGGTGGAAAAAATGAGTGGATTGTTTTGTAGCCAACTTCAAAGGAGCAGGGATTTCAGGAGAGGCTACAAAAGTCATGGCCTGGCAAAAGCCATTACAGAAAGAATTCAGACCCAAGTTTCTGCACCGATAATTAGGCCTTCAAGAGAATAAATATGGGAAGGGCAAAAATAAATAAATAAATAAGGTTATCTTCAGAGACAAAGCCATTTCAATGGATAATCAGCTAGACAAAATGTCTCTGGCATGGTGAAGAGAAAGGGAGGGTTTTGTTTATTTGCAGGAGTGTTTAAGGAAAGGATGGAAAAGACCAGTGAAAGAAGAGAGTAACCATGGGTGAATGTGCTCAGCATTAACAGTTTAATTGAGAAAAAAGTGATGACCAGAGGATTTGAGGGTTTAGTGTTGTTACGGAATGAAAACTTAGGGAGGTTTAATGAACTGCAAGGTTTTTATTCAATTTTAGCTGTTTTTTTCTTTTGCTTTAATATTCAATTAAAATAACATAGCTGTTGTTTTCATACATCTGAGATATTGAAGATTCCCAAAAATGTTGGGGAGCCCTACATGCAATATTGGGTTTTGAAATCCTTTTGTGCAACTGTGACAATAAAAAAATGCCAAAACGCTACAGTCTGCCCTGGCTGGGTGCCAGGGTGTGTTGTCTTCTTGATCCCTGATCCCATGAGTTTGATATTAGGCCTCCAATTGAGAACATTTCTTCATAAATTTGACAATCTTTTGAAACAAAACATTCTCAGACTATGAATTGAGCAGTGCCCCTTATGTTATTGCACATGAATCACCAAAAGCTAAAGAAACACCCTTAAAATTGTTTTGATTTTGAATTAATTGATCTGCAATATCATTAAAAAGACATTGAATCTTATAGAAAATTGTTTGAGGACTCCATCAAAAATGTTTTCTTCGTGTTTTATAAAATAAAAATTTTAGTCTATTTTTCACACTTTTCTAATCAAATTTTTACTTAGTCAAAATAACATTTTATTTTGCTGTCTCTGTGTGTATGTGTATTTGTACAAAAATTTAAGCCATATGTAATTGTCCATTGTCATATGTTCAGACACTGTGAACATTTATTAGACATTTTTTCAACATTTCTGAGGAATACTTTTATTGATATTTCCTGACTATTGAGAAAAAACTTCCAATTAAATTCATTTTGTATTTATTAAAAGCATTTCTTAATGCTGTCTACTTTACTGTTTTTGTGTTTTTGTTTTTACAGAAAACAGCTTTATTGTTTTACCCTGTCACAGAAAATTTGCAATAGTCCTTCTTCTAATCTCTTTGTTCCTTACAATTCTGGTCTTCATTTTAGCGTTAATGTTTCCGCTTAATTCTGCACATTCATTTCACATTTGAGAATGTGTCCATACTTATGTTTTTTAACTACAGAAATAATTTAGCATGTTATGATTAAAATGATAATAAATATATTAGGTAATGACCTATTACAATTTATATAGGTATCACCACAAATTTTACTAACTACAAAAACATACATATCAACAAATTACCATGTTACGTTACTCCATAAACATCATTTAACCTAATTCAATAATAATGTGTTATACTAGGCAGCAATTTAAGTAAAATGTAGTTCTAACAAAAAAAAATAAAGTTATGCTTAGCAGAAAAATATTTTACACTACTTCAGTTTTTAAATTCAAATGTAAGATAATTAAAATTAAAATGTAACTTCTCAGTTGCAGTATTCACTTTTCAAGTGCTCAGAAGTGATATGTGGCCTATGACTACCAAATTGGATAATGCAGCCAAAGAAAATGTAAATAAAACACAAAATGTGACATATAGGCCAATAGAGAGAGAAAACCACAAACTAAAGTACTCAAATAATTCAAAAGAAGGCAGAAATGGGGGCAAGAAGGAGAACAAATGAAGCGAATAAGAAGTATATACTAACCCGGGCTCAGTGGCTCAGCCTGTAATCCCATGCTTTGGGAGGCTGAGATGAATGGATTGCCTGAGCCTGCAGGTTCGAGACCCACCTGGGCAACTTGGCGAGACCTCCTCTCTACAATAAATCAAAAAATCAGCCGGGTGTGGTAGCGTGTGCCTGTAGTTCCAGCTACCTGGAAGGCTGAGGCGGAAGGATCGCCGGAGCCCAGCAGGTCGAGGCTGCGGTGGCCGGGAACGGCCACTGCACTCCAGTATGGGCAACAGAGTGAGACTCCAACTCAAAAAAAAAAAAAAAAAAAAGCATATACCAAGATGGTAGAATTCTACCAAACTATATTAATAATTTTAAGACTGCAAATAACCTAAACATTGCAATGAAAACACAGTTTGTCCAACAGGAAAACACACAAAAAGAAGATATAACTACATTCTACAATAAATGAAATCTCCTATTTGGATACCCTTGATTTCCTTCTCTTGCCTAAATGCTCTAGCAAGGACTTCCAGCACTATATTGAACAGGAGCGGTGAGAGTGGGTTATCTTGTCCTGTTCTCGTTTTCAGGGGAATGCTTCTAACTTCTATCCATTGAGCAATATGTCGGCTGTGGGTCTATCATAGATGGCTTTTACAGCCCTGTAAAAAATGAGCAGAGGACATGAATAAACACGTCTTAAAAGAAGACATAGGAGGAGCCAACAGATACATGAAAAAATGCTCAGCCTCACTAATCATCAAGGAAATGCAAATCAAAAACACACTGAGATACCACTTAACTCCAGTAAGAATGGCCATAATTAATAAATCAAAAAACAATAGATCCTGGAGCAATTTCAGAGAAAAGGGGACACTTCTACATTGTTGGCGGGAGTGCAAACTAGCCCAACCTCCACAGATAATAGTGTGGAAATATCTAAAGGAACTAGACATCAACCTTCCATACAATCCAGCGATTCTCCTCCTGGGAGTATACCTGGAGGAACACAAATCGTTCTACAAAAAAACACCTGCACACACCTTTACTGCTACACTACTCACAATAACAAAAACATGAAACCAACTCTACTGTCTATCAAAAGTAGACTGGATAAACAAAATTTCATACTTATACACGATGGACTATTATGCAGCCATAAAGAAGGACAAAATCATAGACTTCACAGTGGTTTTGGAGACAATAATTCTTGGCAATTTATCACAGAAACAAAGAACTGAATACCATATGTTCTGACTCATAAGTGGGACCTGAACATTAATCACAATAACACAAGAGAGGGATCATCTTCTCGAGTAGCTGGGCCTACAGGCGTGTGCCACAATGTCTGATTATTATTATTTTTTTTTGAGGGATGAGGTTTTTTTATGTTGTCGAGGCTGGTCTCAAATTCCTGGCTTCAAATGACTCTCCTGCCTCAATCTCCCAAAGTGCTGGGATTACAGGCATGAGCCACCACACACAGCCTGGAAATTCCATTTTTAACATATTTACCAGCACATCAAAAATGAAATGCTTGGCGATATATTTAACAAAATATATGCAAAACCTGTACATAGAAAACTCCAAAACGTTCCTGAAAGATATTGGAGAATAATATATACCAATAGCATTGGAAGAATCAATATTGTAAAGATGTCACTTATTTTCAGATTGGTGTATTGATTCAACATAAATCTAGACACATTTTCTGTTAATAATTAACAAGTTGATTCTAAGATTTAAATGGAAAAGTGATGGAACAAGAATAATCAAAACAATTTCCTGACTTATAGTCTTTCTCCAAAGCATCAGTAAACAACACAGTGCAATATTAGTATACAGAGAGACATATAGAAAAACTGAACAAAATAGTCAAAAATATACCCATACTTATATGACCAGTTAATTTTCAAGTTACCAAAGTTATCCAGTGGGAAAAAAATAGACTTTGCATTAAATCTCATCTATGTGTGCTGAAACATCCAGAAAGACACATAAATCTTGACCTTTAAACACACCACATGTTCTAAATGTGCCTTGATCATCCACCTAAACTCCTAAACAGATAAAGAAAAATGATAAAACTTCTGGAAGACATCAGAGAAAATAATTTTTGATCTTATGGTAGGCAAATATTTCCTAGGACACAAGCCAAAAAAAATTAAAAAATGAAATATTGGAGTTTATCCATGTTTAAAGCTTATAATTTTTTTGTAAATACCACTAAAATACTGAAAAGCAAGCCTCAGACTGAAGACTATTTCAATATATATATCTCACAAAGTATGTGTATTCTAAGTATACAATAAACTTCTACAACTTAAGTCCAATAATATTTGAGTGGATATTTTGCAAAAGAAGCCATATGTATATCAATAAGCACATGAAAAGATGCACAACATTAGCACATATTAGAGACACAAATTAAAACTATAACAACATATCACTAAGCCACTAGAAAGTCTCAAAGCAAGAAACAAACAAATCTGAACTTATCATATGCAGATGATGATGGGGAACAATTGGAACTCTAATTTTTTGTGGGAGTGTAAAATACTACAATAACGTGAGTTTGTCAATTTCTTATAAAATTACCCATACCTATGCCATGTCCCTATCTAAATACCGAGGACAGACATTCCTAAGAGAAATAAAAACCTGTCCATACAAAGACTTTCATTCAAACATTCATAGCAGCATTATTCCTAACAGCCCCAAACTGGAAATAAGCCAAACATTTATTGTTAGGTGAACGTGTGAACAATTCATAGTCTGTTTCCATGATCATCTACTACTCACTAATAAGTAAGAACAAACTGCTCACATACAACAACTCTGACGCTTCTTTTTAAAATTATTTTTCTTACATTTAGGTACATGTTTATAGAGCATATGCGAAGTTTTTTTACATGCATAGAATGCGTAATGATCAGGTCAGAGGGTTTGGAATGTCCATCGCCTGAATATTTATCATGTCTATGTGTTGAGTTCATTTCAAGTTCTTCCAGGTATTTTGAAAAATGCAATACATATTTGTTAACTATAGTCACCCTACTCTGCTGTCAAACATTATAACTTATTTATTCTACCTAACTGTATGTTTGTATCCATTAACCAACCTCTCTTCATCTTCCCTTCCCGCCCACCCACCCTTCCCAGCCTCATTGTGTTCTCTACCTCCACGAGATAAACTTTTTAGCTCCTACATATGAGTAAGGACATGTGATATTTTTATTTCTATGTCTGGTTTATTTTACTTAACATAATAACCTTCAGTTCCATCCATGTTGCTGCAAATGACATTATTTCATTTTGTTTTATGGTCGAATATTATTCCATTGTGCATATGTACCATATTTTCTTTATCATTCATCTGTTGATGGACACTTTGGTTGATTTCATTATTTGCCATTTTGAATAGTGCTACAATAAACATGTGAATGTAGATAACTTTTTTATGTAATTATTTCATTTCTTTTAGATAAATACCCAGTAGTGGGATTGCTGTACTGAAGGGGTAATTCTATTTTTAGTTATTTGAGAAATCGCCTTACTGTTTTCCATAGTCATTGTACTAGTTTACAATCCCACCAACAGTGTCTAAGACTTCTCTTTTGTACACATCCTTGCCAATCTGATTTTTTTTTGTCTTTTTTAACAGTAATTATGATTACTGTTGAGATGATATTTCATTGTGGTTTTGATTTGCATTTTTATGATGAATAGCAATGTCGAACATTTTTTTCACATTCCTGATAGGCATTTGTATGTCTTCTCTTGAAAATATTTATATTTTTTGCCTATTTTAAATGGAATTATTTGTTTTCCTACTGTTGAATTGCTTGAGTTCCTTGTGTATTCTGAATGTTTCTTGTAAAGAGTCTGAGTTCGCTGCTGATGTTTGATCCATGATAGTTTCAAACCTCACCTACCTATTTTCATTTGGCCCCACATCTGGACAAACTAATGACAACATCTGTATGCAGCTTCTCTTAGTGACAGTTGGTAGTTCAAGTCATGCAAATCCTGGACAGTGCCCCAAACAACAATAAAACCCAAAGCCAACATTCCCTGCTTTGCTCAAATCATCCTGGACAAATTTTTGTGCCCTTCCTCCTGATTTCCCATAAAGTCTCGTTATGTGAATAACAATATTTGCATACTCTTTATGAAATGTAGTATCATTAGTCTATACATTTTAACCAAATTTGTGAGGGAGGACAACTACACAGCAACTACAAGATGTATCTCAAAACACAACAATAAGCTTAAAAAAAAATCCAAGAAAAAAAGCAGAGTAAAAGCTGCATAATTTCATTCCTATTTAAATCTAGCAGACACAAATTGCATAGAAAACTAGATATCCAAAATGAATTAGTGGTTTCCAGAGGCTGAGGGAAGTGGAAGGAATGCCAATTGCAATGAAACTCAGAACATTTAAGTTGATGGAAACATTATATATCGTGGTTGTTTTACTGATTAACCATGAGTAAACATTTGCCAAAACTCATCAAATGGTACACTTTGAGAGAGTGCATTTTGTGGTATGTGAATAATACCATAACGAAATTTATTTTTTAAGAAAAAGTTTAAAATAGGCAGGAGGGCTTCATGTGTATAAATTATGCTTGTGAAAGCTGATCTGAACCATGCAATTCAATTAGAGACAAATTAACAGGTTGCCAAGAATCACTGAAGGCTCAGGTGAGATTAATGAAATCAAAGGCGAAAGGTACTACCCAGTGTTGCCATTAACAATGTTTCCCATTCTCTCCACAGTGATTAATAGAAAAGGTAATGTTGGATTTAGCTAAGGTTGGGTTCGGCAAGAAGTTTCCTGTAGAATGACATGGCTCTAGTAGGCTTGTTGAAGCCTCCTTAGAAGGGGTTCTTTAAAAGATTAGGATTAGCTGGGCTCGGTAGCTCAGCCTGTAATCCCAGCGCGTTGGGAGGCCAAGGTGAGTGGATTGCTTGAGCCTGCGGGTTCGAGACCCGCCTGGGCAAATTGGCGAGACCTCATCTCTACAATAAATTAAAAATTAGCCGGGCGTGGTAGCGTGCGCCTGTAATTCCGGCTACTTGGAAGGCTGAGGCGAAGGATCGCCGGAGCCCAGCAGGTCGAGGCTGCGGTGGCCGGGAGCGGCCACTGCACTCCAGTCTGGGCTACAGTGAGACTCCAACTAAAAAAAAAAAAAAAAAAAGATTAGGATGAGAAAAAAACCACCGTGTAAAGGAGATGAAAGATTGAGCAATTTGGAAAATGTATACCATAACCCAAACACATATGGAGTGAAGATTTAAGCAGGGAGATATGTACACAGTATTTAACACACGAAGGGGACAATATTAAAAATAGCAGCAGCACAGTGTGATAGAATTACCTATCAAACAAAAGAGTACAATTACTTTTTAAAGATGTTTGTCTCAAAGGATATACAAATGGCCAACAAACATATTTGAAAAAGCTCAACATTATTAATCATCAGGGAAATACAAATTAAAACCATAAGGCGATATTACCTCACACTTGATGTTTATTTGACAAGGATGTGGAGAAAGGAAGTCCTGTTGGTAAGATTGCATACTGTCGGCAGGAATGTAAATTGGTACAGCCATTACAGAAAACAGTATGGGGGTTCCTCAAAACAATTAAAAATAAAGCTGCAATATGATCCTACTTCTGGGTATATACCCAAAATAATGAAAATGAGTATGTTGAAGAGGTAAATGCACTCTCACGTTTATTGTGACACTATTCACAATAGCCAAGATATGGAATTAACCTAGGTGGTCATCAGTGAATGAATGAATGAATGAATAAAATGTGGCACATATACACCATGGAATATTATTCAGTCTTGAAAGGCCTTATCAGGGCTGCAATCAGATGTCAGCCAAGGCTGTGTCCGCTCACCTAGAAAAGGGTCTTCTTCTAAGCTGTCTTGGGTTGTTGGCAGATTTGTTTTTTGTATTTAGGACAAATAGCAGCTAGTAGCTACAAAGTCAGCAAGGATAACACGACTATAAAGAGTCTTCTGGTAAGATGGAGTCTTATATAATAACATAACTGGAAGTGATGAACAACTTATCAACATTGCCATTTTCCTTTGGTCAAATATCTTGCCCACATTCAAGAAGAGGAGATTATACAAGAGCATGAACTCCAGGAGGTGGGAATCATGGGTCCAATTTAAAATCTGTCCACCACCGTGATGCAGAAGTTTGTGAAAAGCTTTAGAAAGTGAACTTTTTTCAAAAAAGTGTGCTCTAGCAGAGCAGGGCTGATTTTGACTCTATGGAATTCTCCTGGGAATCTCCCCCTCACCCGCAAGGTATAGCTTTGTAAAGATCAGAGACTGACTTGTTTTAAAATTCTAATAGGGCTTTTCATGCCAGTCTGCAGTTTTAGAGGGAATTTGTGGAGCTATGATTTGTTCAAACAAGATCTTTGGTAATCTAAGTTTACATAATTATTTTCACATCCCATGCCCCTGCTGCGTCCTTTGTACTCCTAGAATATTCATGAAATCAACAGAACTCAGAGCGTCTTGTCTCCAGGGTGTTGAATTTGTTTCCTGGGTGCCTCGGGAAGCTCTGGACTGCATGACTTTAGTACATAGTGAAAAACTTGCTTTCAGTAGCACTGCTTGCCATTTAATCACTGTTGATGTATGTCGCTGTACTTTATAATGTAAACTGCCCCAGGATGTGAGAAGAAAACCCGCTCTAAAATATCATTATTGGATCAAATGGCAGTAAATAACAATGAAGCACAAATGTTTGTTCTTGCTTATGGTCCGGCTAAGCCGAAGGAGTCCAAGACCAGTGAAACAAAAGAAAACAATTGCCTATTTCAGTCTTTTCTTTCCCAACTGCACTTTCTGTAGGCGTTGCATAGGTAGAAGGTTTGGGGGTTCAATTTTGTTTTATACCATTCTACATTATTCCCTAACATTTGTTTTCCCTTTTATTTTGTAATCAAATGCCGAGCAAATTGCCACATTACCTGGTATGGGTATAATTTACCTGTTTTCCTTTTTCAAAGAAAAAAAAAACCTCTGACTTGCCCTTGAAGGTAAACTTCTTTCTTCCTCCTCTCCAACAAGCCCGCCCACTCACTGATGTTCTCATTAATATACTATCCTGCAGTGGAAGGAAGCAACAGCTCCATTTCCCAGGCAGGGTAAACCCATCTTGTTGTCAGCCTGGGTAATCTTCTCATAATTTGATACCCCAATCAACTCCAATCTGGGTATTTTATGGCCCATATGTGCCTGGTTGTGCCACAGCAACTCTGATTTAATACTGCAGCAACTGCTATGCAACTCAAGAAAAACGGCTTCGCCATGAAGAAAAATAGAGTACAGTCAAGACCAATCTGCTATGCCCAGCCAAGAACACACTCAATGAATATATTCATTTATCGAATGTGCAGATATTCGAGGGACTGCTTTGAGGGCTCCTGTCCATTTCTAAGAAGTATGATTCTAATGCAACTCTGGTCTACCATCTCTCTATCAGCATTTCAAAAATAGGAAGAATAAAATATTCCTACTTTGAAACATGCCTTTAAAAAATTAATGAGGATGAGAAAAATCAAACTAGGAATAGTATTTTGATTTTAAGATCTTCTGACCTTTTAACCCAATTAGCCAAGGCCAAGAAGATAATTAAGTGAGCTATGAAGTCAGTCCATGGAAGAAAATCTGGAACCCTCTGGGACTTTAATGTGGATATAATTCCTATAATTTATTCATTCTAATTAACCATTGCCTGTATGTCTTGTGCATGGCAAAAGAGACCTTGAATTCAATCTAAGAGCAAAAAGGAAAGTGGGAAGTTTAGTGATAAATTCTGATCACATGAGTAGCCACCTCTATTTCTCCAAATACAAGTAACATTTTCTCATATATTATTACTGTCTGATTTTTAACTTAGCATTAATATCATTAAAAAGTCAAAAAACAACAGGTGTTGGTGAGGCCACGGAGAAACAGGTGTTGGTGAGGCCACGGAGAAAAGGTAACTTTGTTCTACATTGTTGGTAGAATGTAAGCTAGTTCATTTATGGAAAGCAGTGTGACATTTTTTCAAAGAACTAAAAATTGAGTTATCAAACAATCCAACAATCCCACTTCTGAAAATATATTCAGAGGGACGTAAATCACTCTACCAAAAAGACACCCACACACATATGTTCATTACAGCACTATGCACAATAGCACATACATGGAACCAATCCAGATGCCCATCAAAAGTGGACATCAATTGTTTCATTGTAGGGTTAATAGCAACAACACAAAAATAGGATGCTTGATAGATCATGAGATAGAAACTTTAAGAAAGG
>CAUYQG010163819.1:0-22445 GCA_963574415.1 Tarsius wallacei
TGGAAATTGGAACTGGCAACCAGTTCCTGATCAAAACCCCAAGTGCCCATGCCATAAGAGATAAGATAGACAAGTGGGACGTCATCAAACTGACAAGATTCAACAAAGCCAAAGAAACCATCAAGAGAGTGGGGAGACAGCCCACAGACTTGGAAAAAAATATTTGCCAACTGTATATCTGACAAAAGACTAACATCTAGGATCTTCAATGAACTCAAATGTGCCAAAAAGAAAAAACAACCCCATTACAAAGTGGGCAAAAGATATGAATAGACAGTTCTCAAAAGAAGACATACGAGCAGCCAACAGATACATGAAAAAATGCTCAGCCTCACTAGTCATCAAAGAAATGCAAATTAAAACTATACTGAGATACCACCTAACTCCAGTCAGGATAGCTATCATCAATAACTCAAAAAACAACAGATGCTGGAGAGGATGCAACGAAAAGGAAACACTTCTACACTGTTGGTGGGAGTGTAAACTAGTACAGTCTCTGTGGAAAACAGTGTGGTGATTCCTAAAAGATCTAAAAATCGAACTTCCATTCGACCCTGCAATAAACTCGGAAGAACTCAAATCACTATCACTCTATAAAAAAGATACCTGCACACATATGTTTATCACAGCATTGTTCAGAGTAGCAAGAACATGGAACCAACCGTGCTGCTCATCAAAAGAGGACTAGATTAAAAAAATATGCTACATATACATGATGGAATATTATACAGCCATAAAAAAGGACAAAATTATGAACTTCGCAGCAACTTGGATGGACTTAGAGTCTATAATACTGAGTGATCTTTCACAGAAACAAAGAGCTGAGTATTGCATATTCTCACTCATAAGCGGACCTTGAACAATTATCATAATACTATAAGAAAAGGATTGGCAGTAGCGGGAAACTGCCGGGAGGGGGGCGGGGAAGTGGGATTGGCAGTAGAGGGAATCTGCCTGGGGAATGGGGGGCACACCTCATCAATAAGGGTACCTGCATAATGAATATTTGTATACCTAACCCTGAATTGTATCCCACATCTTTAAAAGAAAAAAATTAAATTAAAACAAACTGCTCTGTAGCGCTGGGTATGGTGGCTCATGCCTGGAGTCCCATCACTTTTGATGGCTAAGGCAGGAAAATCTCTTGAGCCCAGAAGTTTGAGACCAGCCTGGGCAACACAGGGAGACTTGTCTCCACAAGAAATAAAAAAAATTGGCTGGGCATGGTGGCGCATGCCTGTAGTCCCAGCTACTAGGGAGGTTGAGGTGGAAGGATCGCCTGAGCCCAGAAGGTCAAGGCTGTGGTGAGTCAGGATTGTGCCACTTCACTCAGCCTGGACGATAGAGTGAGATTCTGACACAAACAACAACAACAACAACAATAATAAACAAAAATAAACTGCCCTGCTTGTGTGAGTAGTCAGCTTTGCCCTGTGGGCAGCACAGCACAGAACGCCAGGTCTGGGGAAGTGCCTGTCATTTCCCGAAGAGGGTAAATGCTGGCATAGCATTCTGTCACAGCCAGATTCCTTTCCTTGTGGCCCTTGCTCCAAGTGCCAACACCGTCTGCAGGGCTAGGAAGCCTCTCTGTATAAAGGTGTTCCAACTATCAACCAGCCAGCCTCTTACCTGCGACACTTCATTCCTCCCTTCACCTGTGCTAATGAGCAAATGAGGCAGAAGACAGACGTGGGTCTAGCTAGTGCTTGGAGTTTACACAAGGAGAGGGTGCCTGGACTGTGCTCCGTTTCCACGGCTGCTAGAAAACATATCGTTCCATGGCTCTGCGGAGCAACGCTTCCATCTCCTGATTTCCTTTGGTGCACCAGCCATGTAACTGATTTTTTTTTCCATGATCAAAGTCAATTAGGAAGTGGTCCCCACTGTACCTCAAATGGAGTTTTAATTTGTGTATATATTATTAGGATAGGCCTTTTCCCTCTGGAACATTCACTTTAGCGAGAGGAATGAGGGCAGACAGCTTAACGTGGAGCCTGCCACCCAGATTTGTAACTTGGGATAATATTTCTTTATAATGAGAAGCATTTTGAAAGTGCACTTTAGAATCTCACAGAACAGCATGTTTGATGTCCCTCCCTTACTCCCTACAGCGTCTTGGTTGCCTGCCCCTCGGGCGTTTTCCAGTCCTTTGGGACCATGTCACATTTTCTTGCCTCCCTTCCTTTGTGCACAGAGCAAGGCACTCGATCAATGTGAGTTCCCTCTTTTTCTTTGACTATGCACAGACCCCAGGCTTGGCTCAGCCCTTGGATTGAGAAGTTTAAGGCAGTATGGAATTCCAGGCACCAAGACGATGAGAATGATCATGATAATGAAAATGATGATGACGACAACGCCAACAGCCACTGTTATCAACTGGAAGGTGTATTGTGCCAAGTACTGTGCTGACTGCTTTGGAAACAGTGTCAATGAATCCTCACAAAGCCCTCTGTGGTATCATTATTATGTTTGCAAGATGAGGAAACAGGCTCAAAGGATTCCATCAACTTGCCCAATTAATTTGTGGTAGAGACTAAATTCAGAACTCGGTTTAGTCCAGATTGAACCTGTCCTAACAACTAGACTACATTGTTTTTCTGATTAGGTATAAAACTGTGAAAATGGCAGGGCTCGGTGGCTCAGCCTGTAATCCCGCGCTTTGGGAGGCCGAGGTGAGTGAATTGCCTGAGCCTGCGGGTTCGAGACCTGCCTGGGCAACTTGGTGAGACCTCATCTCTACAATAAATAAAAAAAAACTAGCCGGGTGTGGTAGCGCGCGCCTGTAGTTCCAGCTACTTGGAAGGCTGAGACGGAAGGATCGCCGAAGCCCAGCAGGTCGAGGCTGCGGTGGCCGGGAGTAGCCACTGCACTCCAGTCTGGGCGACAGAGTGAGACTCCAACTCAAAAAAAAAAAAAAAACCTGTGAAAATGACAACAATGAAAAAAAAGTGGTCAATCTTGTTGTTATATAGACCTGTCTTATTGCTCAAATTTTGTTGACAATATTTCCCTGAGATAGACACGTGAGGCGATACCTCTTCGGACCAGAGATGATTTTCAAAGAGCATTTTAAATGCTTGCTGAAACGATATCTGATGGTCCATATTACTCCTCCCTACTCACGAGTCTCACTGTGTGTGGACTTCCCCATCCCTTGAGCATACCTGCCTGTCTAGCCTCCATGCTTTTGCTAATACGATGCCGTCTACCTGGAATGGCCACCACTTTCTCTATTAAAAAAAATCCCTCATCTTTCAAGGCCTACTTCAAATGTTGCCTCTTCTGTGAGGACTTCCACCATCACTCCTAGCCAAAAGTGAACTTTGCCCCCGCCCTGGACCCTCACCATTATTTCTGCACCTCTCGCACAAGAACTGCCCTGATGATGTGCATACCTGTCCTTTCTGTCCCTGGCTGGTTTCTCCACCAGACTTAGTACCCAGTGGAGCAGATTTATAGAGAGAGAGCCAGGCTCCCAGATCTGGTCCTTACCAGCTGTGCATCAATAGGAAGTTACTTAACCACTCTGACCCTCAGTTTTTTTATTTGTGGCAATGGAAATAACATAAGACCATCTCCTAGGTTCTTGTAAGAATTAAATTTAATGAGAATTCTTGATAAAGTGTATTGAAAATATAAGGTATTATTATTATTATTATTTTTAAGTCAGAGTATCACTCTGTCGCCCAGGCTGGAGTAACAGTGGCATGATCATGGCTACCGCAGCCTTGATCTGATGGGCTCAGGTGATCCTTCTGCCTCAGCTGAGTAACTAGGACTACAGGCACATGCCCCTATGCCTGACTAATTTTAAAAATTTATTGTAGAGACAAGGTCTCCCCATGTTGCTGAGGCTGGTCTCGAACTCCTGGGTTCAGGCAATCCTCTCACCTCAGCCTCCCAAAGTGCTGGGATTATAGATGTGTGTCACTGCACCTGACTAGGCTTATTATTACATTGCTTAACAGGTAATGAAAGAAAGAACACCCAAATATTCTAATTTAATATAGTCTGCAATGAATCCACAGACTGATATAAAGATTTATAAATGAAGCTACCGACACAGTTGCAGACCTAAACAATTAAGTGTTTGTATAGTACTATTTAATAAACTTAACGCATTACAGAAAAGTTAGAAGACATAAACAAGTTAGAAGAGTTTCTGGTTTTCAAGTCAAGAAAACTCCTAATTATTTTTTTTTTGAGTGTGAGTCTCACTCTGTTGCCCAGGCTGGAATAAAGTGGCATGCTCACAGTCACCACAGCCTTGAACTGCTGGGCTCAGGCAATCTTTCCAACTCTGCCTTCCAAGTAGCTGGATCTAGAGGTGCATGCCACCACGCCTGTCTAATTTTTTGATTTATTGTAGAGATGAGATCTTGCCAAGTTGCCCAGGCTAGTTTCAAAACTGTGGGCTCAGGCAATCCTCTCACCTCGGTCTCCCAAAATACTGGGATTATAGGCATGAACCACCACGCCCAGCCAATCCTAAAATTTTTAACTAACGCTTTGGTCCCCTCTCCCTCCATCTCCTCTTAAATGTCTTTTTTGCATACACAGTTGGACGGACTCCAGTGTGTGCTCACACACACAGAAACTGAGGAGTACATCTTCCTGCACAATTCCACTGATGGCCTGAGTGGTAAAATTTGGGACAATATGATGAAATGGTGCCCTAGCAAAATGAATGATACTGGCATTTTTTTTCTCTTTCCCACTGGAGGCTGTGAACAAAATCTAACTCCAGGCTCAAGGGTATAATAAATCCAGCTGTCTGCCACACACCAGCAGGAAGGATTTTCTCCAGAGTGAAATGCTATGCCAGCACTGATCTCCTCACGCTAGGGAAAGCCTGGAGAACAGCAGAATCAGATACCACGAGGTGCTGCTGCTCAATAAGCAATGGGTTTTGAGGTCTCCTGATGCCCATAATCCAGCCTCCTGTCAGTTCCTATCCTGAAGCATGCTGGGTACAAACCACAGTCCCACTCAAGGTACAGGGACATGTGGACAGTACAGGACGGGTGGACACTCATTTTTCTTCCATAAGAAAATACATTTTTTAATTTCTTTCTTTAGCAAGAAGCTCCCTGCATCCTCTCAGCAGTTCAGAAGGGGTGAATGCTCCCCTGCTCCCATCCCCAGCTATAGGAAGAGCACAGTAAGAAGGGCAGGCTCTGGGGATGAATCCTAGCCCCTCCTTCACTGTGGATATGGCTTTGGACAAATGACTCAACCTTTTTGGGCCTCAGTTTTTCGTCTGTTACAATGGAAATAAAAACAGCATGGTGCCTAGCACATGGTTGGTGCTTGACAAATATTTACTGGATAAGTGAGATGGTTGGGAAGGTTAAATGAGGAAATACAGGTAACACTCAGAACAGTGCCTGCCTGGCACGTGGTAAGTTCTCAGTGTGTGTGTGTGCCGCCATCTCTGTTACATCAGCTTAGGAGTGACTGGAAGCAGGTCACAGGAAAGCCCAAATCAGGATGGCAAAGCTCCCCTTGTTTGCTCTGAGCCTCAAGTATGGGATGCAGTGACATTAGAGGCAGCATGGTACAGAATTTAGAGTCAGTAAACCTGGTTTCTGGCCCCAGTTCTACTACTTACAAGCCATTCCAGCTGAACAAGTTATTTGGCTGCAGTGGGCCTCAGTTTCCATGTCTGGGGCTTGCGGGACAAGAAAAGGCAGTTAATAATTCTATATAGTGCATCGGCTGCGGGAGAGGATCAGTGGATTGGAAAGGCCTCACACAAAGCCACGGTATTTATTATGTATTTGCCTAGTGGGGCCTCTCTTCTAAGGGGGAAGGCAGCCAATGCCCACCAGCACTCATTGTGATTTCTGTAGTTCTACATTCAAAGTCTTCAGTAACACAGAACAAAAGAACAGACTGAGGCCTGTAGGTAGGTGAAACATACACATGGGCATTTTAATGAAGAGTCTTCTGGCATAAGCATCAAAAATAGTCAATATTTCTACCTGCTATCTGCTGCCTTTGTTTAGGCTGCTTGGCTTTCCAGAAAGCCATTCCTATATTCTCATTCAGTATCTTTTTTGATTTACTAGCTCAACACCTTGGGGTAAGTTTTCCTGATCTTCCCAGTTAGAGTGAATCACCCTCTCCTCTGGGATCCCATAGGGCTAAGATTCAAACTCCAGTGACATACTTTTGTCATCTGTCTAGTATTGCCATCAGCCCTTTACACATCACTCTGACCATGAAACTATGGTTGTCTCAAAGGCAGTGACTCTAGCTTATCCGGCTTTGCCTGTTCCTCAAGCCTGGGACACAATCCATAGACAGGTTCAGTGAATGCTCCCCCTATTTTAAACCTGAATTTTGGGAAGCTCCCTCTACTTAATCCCAGATTACCTGAAATTCCCGCATCTGGTCAAGTTCCTTGACTGCTGAACTTGAGATGGTTTAAAATCTCTAGGTGATCCAGCTGTCCAAAGAGTGAGAATTGCATTTACTCAACACCCACTGGACTGGAGCTTTGCAGACGTTGTCTTGTTTAACACTCAAAGCACCAGTTAGATATGAATTGACATTTAACCAGTGGGGAAACTAAGACTGAGAGGGATTAAAAAATTTGTCTGAGCTGGGGCCGGAATGTCAGTCTTACTAGGCCCAAAGTTTGTGCCTTTGCTCCTAGATTGTACTGGTGCCTTTAGAAGGATGAAGTTGTTCAGTTCTGGCTTTGTTGTTTTATGGATAGAAAGAAGCACTGAGTGGAAGAAGATATACCGTGTTTTTTACAGTCATCTCTCTTCCTTTGGTTGTGCCCTTCCCCCTCTGCCCCTCTCTTCCTCCCTGCCATGAAAAGTGGTCACCTCTCCCCTAGGCCCTGGAAGACCTCAGCATAAGCCCCTTACCGCTTTCCCCTCCACAAGTGCTAGGCATTTACTAGGTGAAGAAATAGCCATCAGGGAAATGGTTTTCTCTTTCTCTTTGCACTTAAGTGCAATTAAATTATGTTATTTCACAGTAATTAGTCTGGAATACAGACAAGTCTTGGGGAAAAAAGTCCTTTCCAAGGATGCTAAAAATCTGTAAAATTGACTCCTTTTCCTCCCTGGGCGAAGTTGTAGAGGGAGACCCTGGAGACACAGTTGGGGCTCCTTCCTGACCCACCATGGCCTTGCTGCCTCCTCAGGGGCTTTGAAACCAACTTCTCCCAGGGCAACGGCCTCCATGCCTGGGAATGTTATCTCTGCAGCTGCTGCTGTTGTTATTAAAAATGAATATACGCCGAGCTCGGTGGCTCAGCCTGTAATCCCGTGCTTTGGGAGGCTGAGGTGAGTGGATTGCCTGAGCCCGCGGGTTCGAGACCTGCCTGGGCAAATTGGTGAGACCTCATCTCTACAATAAATCAAAAATTAGCCGGGCTTGGTAGCACGCGCCTGTAGTTCTGGCTACTTGGAAGGCTGAGGCGGAAGGATCGCCGGAGCCCAGCAGGTCGAGGCTGCGGTGGCCGGGTGCGGCCACTGCACTCCAGTCTGGGCGATAGAGTGAGACTCCAACTCAAAAAAAAAAAAGAATATACTAGTAAGTGTGTGTCCTCTCTTTTTTGAGACATTTCCAAACTCGGGAACTGCTTGGCCCTCAAATTCAACAAATCATGTTTGCAGGGGGAAGGGGAAGAAATATTTCATTTAGGAGTGGCTCTTACTAATAAGAACTGGGCACCTGATGATTGTTTTATTCCCACAACAGCCAATTATCTGCAGTCATAGGTTAGGACACAGGCTCAGTGAGAGTCAAGTTCTTGCTTAGAGTCGCACAGTAGTTAGGGACAGATGAGTTGCACAGCCAGTTCTGTGCCCCATGCTGATGACATTTCAGCAGCCACCTCTGGCCTTCCCTCCCCTTGGCTTCTCGGAGCCCCCTTTCCCTCCCACATTGTTAGACTCCCCGTCTCTGATCTCGGTAAGAAAGAGTCTCTGCTCTTTCCTTTCTCTTCTCTTCCACTCTGTGCCTAGCCATATCTGTTAGGGTCTTGCCCTGACATCCTCCATTCCTTTCTCTCCTTCATCACACTTCTACCGAACACATGCTACATCATGCCAGACCCTGGAACAAGATGCTCTGGTTACGACACTGAGCATGATCAAAATGATTCCTGCCCTTGCAGAGCTCATGATCTAACGATAGAGACAGATATTACTGTCACAGTAATCAGTGTCACAGTCGCTCAGCAGCAGTTGTGGTGGGCACCAAAAGTACTCTAGAAGCATAGAACTGGGTTCCTGGCTTAGTGTGAGGGGCTCAAGGAGGTTCCTTGAATAAGTGACACCTGAGCGAAGCCTTTGTAAAAGAACTGATTGGTGGAATAGGGGTGGGAGGCAGCAGGTAGCTCCCTCCAGGAATCCTTGGGGTAAGTTCTCCTGAACTTCCCAGTTAGAATGAATTGCCCTCTCCTCTGAGCCACTGTCACCCCCTCCTACCAGTTAAGCTGGCTGACCTAAGATCAGAGACAAAGTTCCATACTGGCAGGGCTGTGGAGACCTGGCTGGGGGCCCTAGAATTCAGTCCTATGCTTCTGAAGAAAATCTAGCAGTGAGTAAGAAGAGCTTTAAACTGTTCTCACCTTGTAACCCAGGAATCCTGCTTTGGGGAATATACCTCCTCCAAAATAATACAAAGATGTTCACAGAAGTGCTATAAATCATAGCAAGCCACTGGAAACAGCAGGCACCCAATGAGACAGAGACAGCACAGTATCATAGAGTTATTAAAGTTGATGAGGATGAGAATTGTGTCAGTTCTTGAAAATGCTTGCATGAAAAAAATGGGCCTGTGAAAAAGGCACAAGAACATACACCTGGGCATTCGCGTTGACTATACAGCCTGTGGCCACTACTCTTCATGGAGTTCAAGTAGAACTCACAGAAAGCCCCAGAATGTTGCTGCTGCTTGCCCAAATGTCTTGAATTCTGAATTCTATCTTAACAATTTCTCAACAGCACTTAAATATCTTAGAGTCTGAAGATTATTTTAGGTAATACATGATTTTGAATCCAATAAATAAACCACTTCTTTACGGCACCTCTCAAAAACAGAACCTGAAGGTACAGAGACAGAGATGGATGAGTGATTTCCGGAGGCTGAGAATGGCAAAAGGGCATAAGGTCACTCTTTGGGGTGATGGAAATGTTCCATATTTTTACTATGGCGGTAGTCACACAACTCTACCTGTTTGTCTGAATTCATAGAGTGGTACACCTAAAACCTGTTGATTTTCTGTATGTAAATTATATTTTTTCAAATCCTGATTTAAAGGAAGCAGTCTGGGTCTGGTGACTGAGTGGGTGCAAAGGTAAGAAAGACAAGCCTGAGTAGTGGTTTGATTAACTCAATCCTAGAGTTAGGTCCCTAGGAGCACAGTCAGAGCCTTGCACATGGCTAAGGAAAGAAATTATGACAGGTGGGAAGACTGATGTCATCCTCCACCCTCCACATTCACTTTCTACCTCTTTCCAGCCTTCTATGTGCCCTGAGACTGATCCACATGGCCCGGGCCAATGGTTCCCTTGGGCTCTGGCTTCTGGTTGGGTTCCACTGATGGGTGGGAAGAGAGTGAGGTTGACATATCCACTCTCCAGCTCCCTCTTGACCATCCCTCTTCTGAAGACCACCGTCCTGTCAAGCAGCCCTCTCTGTTGGCCACCTTGCCCAGATTCTGGGAACCACTCCTTCTCCTTGCCCCTTCATGCCTAGTGGTAGTTACAGTATCCTGGAGTCATTAGCCTGGGGTAGAACTATTCCTTGCCACGATGCCCTTGGTTTTGGAATCAACCTCTTTTTATCAAACTCTTCTCAAATTAAAAACAAATGAACAAACAAACATACCCCACCACCCACTGCCAGAATACTTCCATTGCCAGGAAGATCACTACCAAACTGTTCTATCGTGGGGCAGCTCTGCCAACTGAAAAATGTACTTTCATGCTGAGCTAAAATATGTTGAGTGACTTAGTAACTAGCCAGTCTTTCCTTGGTCTGTTTGTTTTGATTCCTGTTTTACAGATGAGGAAACGGCAGCTTAAGGAGGATAAGTCCTTGCTCAGGTGGCCTGACTAGTACAGACAGAAGGATGATGCAGATAAGATCACGAATTCCAGACTCTCATTCCAGACGCAGGCTCCCTCAAGACCGCCCACTCCACATGGGCGGCTCTCCTGTCGGAAAAGCCTTCTCCCACAGAGCCAACTGCAGCCTTGCCCTCATTTTCACCCAGCTGGCGACTGGCTCTGTCCTCTGCAGCCCCACAGAGTGAGTTGGTCCCCTCCCCCTACATCAGCATTTCAGACAATTGCAGAGAGAGAGCCGTGCTTCAGTCTTCTTTTTGGGGAACTGGAAGGTATTTGTCTGGGGCCTGTTATAAAGAGAGCAATCTATATATATCTTGCTATTAGCAATTCCCACAGAGCAGCATGAAGGAATCAGTCTTGGAGAGAGAAGGCGTTAATGCAGGATCCTGTATCTTTATCACTTTTTCCCCCTTCTAAAAGACCTAGCTCAATCATCTCCATTTCCCATTCTTTGTGCCATAAAGCTAGATCTATGGCTTCTGTCCAAAAGGTCTGATGTAAAGTCAAAAAGAAAGGAGAGAAAATGAGCCTCATTGCACACGAATAACACTCAGGCCCAAAGTGCAACAGGCCTGTGCTTATGAAGCCAACTGCATCTAAGATGACGAACCAGATGGAAAAGACAGAGGGAGGGGCAGTCACTCTGGCCTCTCTTTGTAATTCTTTCTGTATTCATCTAATGTTCATTTCACCTGCACCTGAGCCCCAGGACATAAAATGTACACTTCTGCCACCATGCTTTGGCCCACACTGCTATTCTTCTGTCTAGACTGCCCTTGGCAGATGTAAACATCTTGCAAGATCTTTTATTCAATCAAGTCGTATTGAGCACAGTTACCTTGTGCCGGGCTTTGTGCTAGGGACTGAGTTTGCAGCAGAGAGTAAGACATTAGGTGATGGGGGAGAGAGCAACAGCACCCCTCCAGGGAAGGCAGGTCTAATGTCTCTTCTAACTGGATTGCTGCCATATTGAAATCCAGATTGCATGGTGAAATGTCAGAGATTTATTGACAGCCTGCATCATCCTAAGCAAATCACACTTAATGCCCACGTTCACCTCTATCAACATTTCCCAGATAACCTCAAGAACTAGCTGACCCAGGCTCTTCCAGACCAAGAACTGCAATAATATTCCAACCAGCAAAGCTCTCTAATAGCTGCCTCTTGAACAGCGGCAATTAAGCATTAAGCTTAGCAACATTCTCACTTATAATTTAAACTATCACCACTTTAAGCAAGGGTTCTGATTTCTTTTGTCATCCACAATCAGCTTCCGGTGGAAATGAAAAACGCGACCTAATTAAAAAAAAGAACTCCTTGTTGCTATTGTGCTTGCTGGGACGCTCCGCTGTAGTTACCCAGAAACTGCTGCAGCCCAGCCCACATTTGTGACTCCATCCTTTATGACCTGGTGCAATTTCCTACAGGCAGAGAACTATAGACTAGGAAGGACCTCATGGACGATCTCCTCCACCACATTCTGGGTGAGGTGCGGAGGGGTAACAACAGTCTCCCAAGCCCACCAGCACGAGACGGCTCCTTTATCCATATGCCCTGTGTTTTTCATCACCATCTCACGGAACCTGCGCAACAGGCTCATGAAGGCAGTGCTATTATTCCTTCCATTTTGCAGACGAGGAAACCAGGGCTCCAGAGGTCACAACAGCTGGAGAGTGACAGAGCTGAGATTTCCACTGGATCGGTCAGACTTGGAATACTGCCACTTCCTTTCTTGATGAGAACAACACACTGCCTTGGAGAAATCACAGTGAGTGACACCAGTACCCTTCAGGAGGAACCTGGGCCTGACCATGGGAAAACAGCAGCCCAGGTACGCTCTGGTCTTCATGTAAATGTGAAGCCATTCCTCGTCTCGGTACCATTTACAAGCCTTTTTCATCTCCCATTCCAAAGGCGTATCTGGCAGTCAGGATGCTTGAAGAGTCCTCAATATATTAATCCACAGCTCTTCTGTGGCACTCAGTGTCTCTTTTTTTACAGAGAGATTCAAAATGCAAGGAAATCTTTCAGTTTTATCTGGATAGAAGCAACTGTCAGTGAAGCAAAAATCTACTTTTGTCCTAGTTAAATGATGGGAGGTGCTTTTTAGGTGATGATTCTCGCGGCTGCTATCCTAGGACAGTGAGACAGCCCTACAAATGTTTCCTGACGGGTCCTCCTGGTTGTTTTGTCAGCTGCCTTTGTGACTAACACAGACTGGGAGGCCTGTGGGTGCTGCAGTGAGACAGGTCAGGTCCAAGTTCTCACTGAGGAGTAACTAATACTCTTTGACATATGATGTTACTTGTACCAATAATACTATTCATAATACTAGTATCTAACTTTTATTGAGTGCTAACTCTGTGCCAGGTAGTGGGATAGATAGATACTTTATGCAAACTGTCCTACTGGAATTTCACAACAACCCTGTGAAGCAACCACTATTTTTATACAAGTATGTATAAAAATGTATCCCTACATACAAACCTTCAAGTTGTGAACTATCAAAGATGCAAACCTGAGTTTGCATGTCTGATCATGTAGATTAGTTCATGAGTCTAGCATACATTGTCATTTGCTATACTACATGATTAAAAATGTTTTTTTAATTTTTGTATTTTTTAATGTATTATTTGTGTAAAAGTATTATAAACCTATTGCAGTACGTACCATATAGCTGATTGTGTTAGTTGGGTACCTAGACTAACTTTGTTGGACTTACAAACAAATTGGACTTACGAACACATTCTCAGAATGGAATTTGTTCGTATGTAGGGGACTTACTGTATTCATTTTATTGATAGGGCAACTGAAGATAAGAGAGGTTATGTAAACTCATCAAATGCCACAAAGCTTGAAGCAGCAGAGTTGAGATAAATATTCATCCCACAGAGCTATTGTGAGGATCTGGAGAGACGATATATGTAATGGGCTTGATCCAATGCTAGGAACACAGAATTCAAAAAACAAAAGCTGAGAAGAGAACATTATGACATGAAGGTTGAGTGTGAGCTCAAAAGAGAAAACTATTTTAAAAGCATCAGTTCAAGAGCTAGAGTGCCTGTGGTTGGGTGGATTATAGCTCTAACATTTACCATGTGATAGTGAACAAGTGACTTAAGCTTCCTGGGACTCAGTGTCCTCATCTATAAATTAGGAGTAATAACCCATTGGGTTGTCAGGGAATTTCAGTGAGAAAACACAAGCAATGAGCTCAGAACAGAAAAGGGCATGTGGATAGCACACAATCAAAGCTAACTGCCCTTATTATGAGTGATAAACAGTGATCAATGTTATTTTTACTACTTTATGTCACACCTTTTTGGTAAAAATGTTTCAAAAACAATTACATGCTAGAAAATAAAACATTACTGCCCATGGTCGTACAAGCTTCATGGTGTATCCTAAATCTAACCTTACCCTCATATCACTCTCCCCTTGTTTTGTTCTGTAAACAGATCTCTCCACCAAAGAAAAGACAAGGTGTTCAAATGGAGACTAACAAGGACCTGAAAACCTTAATTGGGAGAATCGGTGAATAAAGCAACGTGAACTCATCTTAGATGGCTGCCTTTCTAACTGGCGCTCTTTTCGGTTTGAAACGATCCCACAGCTGCTGAAGATGCTCCCCAGTTTCCCATGTCAGGCTAGAGTAGCCAAGTAACTCTCCCAGGGAGGGGATGATAGCCCAAAGGTGAGGCCCTGGTGCTGCAGTCTTGGCGGATGGGAAGTACTAACTTCAATTTTTCTATTTTCCCATGAAAACATCTGTGAATGTATCTGTAATGGGAAGGTCACTGGCTGCACACACTTCTCAAGAAACTTTCCAACAAAGACACTGAACGACAAATGGATCCATCAGGATGACCATCCAGACATGGCAGCCCTGGGCAGACACTACCAACAGAAAAATTCCTTCCCGCCCCATTTCTGCCTCCCCCTCTGCTGGTGAGGTGATGCAATTCTTATCTGGAACTTGATAGGATGTAGAAAATAATTACAAATGAAAAGGTTATTCATAATTTTTAAATGAGTTAATTAGTAAACCCAGTCAGAGTCACTCATTACAGTAATTAATAATTGATTATACTTGAAATTAAACACAATTTTTCATCAAAAATCTAATTAAATATCTGTGCTTTTGCCTGTTGATTAGATTGGTTGGTCTGCTGGAAAAGAGTCTTTGTTAGGGATATTTATGCTCAGCTGAGACAATTAATTTGATTTTTAATAATTGATAGTTCCTTGCAAGTTAGTCATCACAGCCTGTAATTACGACCAAGCAACAAGATGCTCATCCCATGCCCTCAGCAGCTGGAGGAAACCAAGCAATGAGGTTGCTACCCTTGGTCCTTGAAGCAAGGGGGGTGGGGGGGGTGGGATGGTCTGCACACCTGCGATGCATTCACCTGCATTAGCTTCCTCCAAGCTCACAAGCATCCTTCTGAGGTATAGGCCGTACCTGTTTTCTAGATGAGAAAATTAGAAGTCAGAAAGAGGACAGTGAGTTGCCCAGGGGTGAACAGCCGCTGTGCGGCGGTGCAGGAATGGGGTCCGGGGCTCTGACTTGCTGAGTCTCCAGGTACAAAGGGAACACCCAGGCTTGCCTCTCCGACCTGATCCTTGGAGATGAACTCCGAGTCCAGTCTAACTGTTTCTACACATGTAGAAGTTTATCAGAAGGATGCATTTATCTTGGCAAGGACATGCTATTAATAAACTGACCACTCCTGATGTGAGACATAAATTCTCCTAAATTGACTTTAGATCTATCTCCCCCCAACTCCATCTACCCTGTCACTGTCATAGTTGAAGCCATCAGCTTTTCCTGACTGGTTCAAGTGCAATAGTTTCCCAACAGGTGTGCTTCTACTCCTCCCTTCCTCTACTCTTCCCTTTCTAAAATGTAAATCTGACCATATCCCACCACTGCTTAAAGCCATCCAATGGCTTCCCAACTGCCCATCCAATAGGGTCTTCCACTTGTCCTCCAAGTTGGTCTTCATGATCTGACATAACACTTCTGTCTGAGCTCCCACAGTGCACCCCATATTCCTCAGATGCTTCAAACACAGAGCATTTCTTTGCTACCACATCACCTTCTTTCAAGCCTTTGAAAGTTGCCTTGCTTTGAAATACCCTTCTTGTATGTCTACTTCTGGCTAACGTCTACTTTAAAATTCAGCTCAAACATCACCTTTCCCAGGAAGCCTTCCCTTGTCCTCTTGGCTGGGGATGCAATTCCCACAGCCCCCAAGCTGCTGTGCAAATCAATCCTTGTTTTAGATTTGCCTGCTAACATAGCAATCTCCCCTTTTAGGCTATGAATACCTCAAGGATAGGCACCATATCCTAGGCTCTAACACTTAGCATAATGCCTCAAAGCAGGTACTCTGTGTGATTTGCTGAATGAAAAATAAAGTCCACAAAACCATAGATTCGAAGACTGTCAATGTTGGAAGGAAAACTAAAGGTCACCCAGAGAAAACCCTCAGGCAGTGCTTGAACCTCATACTTGCTACATGGTCCCTGAGCTCCATTTGTACCCTTCATATGACAAGGAGCTCACTACTTCCCACAGTAGCCCCTGTCTTTAGACAGCTGAAGATTGACCATGTATTCTTATTAATGTAAGAGAAAAAGCCCATGGGATGGAAAACAGGAGAGGATTTAATTAATCATGTAAAGATTGAGTCTTTCTCACTGAATTAGGCTATACGGTATAAACTTTAAGACATCAATGCAAGACAAATGAATGTCTAAATGCAACAAACTACTTGACTTTTGAACAGTGACACTATGCATCCAAAAGCCTGTTCACTTTGGAAATATAATAATGTTAGTCAAAAGCAAGAGCTGTGCCAGTGGTTCGTGGGGATACAGGATTGGTGCCAAAAGAAACATTCATGCCAAGTAATGGTACATGCAACCACAGAACCCTCCCCTGTAACCCAATCTGTATCAATGAAGCTCTTCTCACAGAGCCTGGGTAGACCCTGACCTTTCCCAGTTTTCCCCTTTTACCCAATGACACACAGCAGGAATGGCAATTACCTGATATGTCATCAATATTCTCCGCCCTTGTGACCACGACAGGCATCACTAGCCAATCACAGAACCTCTTTTACATTGAGTCTAAATGTAGCCTCACGATCCTTCTCAACACAGCTTTCTAGGCAGCAACAATAACCAATCAGACAGAAGAGGAGATGAAACATGTATGCCACCTGACTTTGGAGCCATGAAGTTCTCTAAGCCTATATTCACAAGGGGAAAAGAGACCTGACATACCAGAGGAGGCTGATTATAACTCAAGATACTTAAGGAGACCTCCCTGCTTGCAGGACTGTCATCTTCCCGACTACTTGTTTTTATGACATTTGAGATTCTTGAGAGGGAGGGAAGTGGTTTTCCAGCTTATGTCACCCAAACCCTAGCCAACCAAACCCTAGCCATGTTTGAGCCCTTTCTCCACCTCTTGAACACATGGTGGCCTATTCTCTGTTAATTATTCCTAGGGACAACACTTACTACCTCTGAAGACACCCCTTTTCAACAGGATGACTTCATTTGTTGCAAAGTTCTCTTTCACAATGGGCAGCATTCCATCCTCCTTGCCTCTGCCAATGAGCTCTCTTTCTATTTACTGGGCTTGTATTGAAAAAGCTCACTTTGCTTATAAAATTATCTTAGAATTAGCATGGGTTCAAGGCCTTCTCAACCTGGGTTGAGATTCTTAGAATTACAGAATTTGACGGCTGGATAGGACATCAAGGGTTAATTAAGCCAACTTCTGTTGTGATGCCTTTTCTAAAAGGCTGACGTACACAGAGGCAGCACACTCTACCCAATGCCCACAGAGCTCTTCACATTCATATCTTTCCTGGGAGAAGACCCAAGATGGGTCAGAAGTAGGAACCCAGACTGTGAAAGAAAAATACCAGCAGATTGCATGGGGGAGCCATGCTGTTGTGGTAAGGCAGTGGGTCAGGAGAAGCTCCTCACGTCCAAGTTCATGACCTGGGGTCAGCGAGTGCTGCTCTGTATCAGTGTTTCCCCTCGCCAGCTCCAGGTTTCCCCTGGGACCTGATGCTTCTCCACTGGAATTTCCCTGGGTTCCTGACCAGGGTTTAGCCCTAGGCCCTGGTTCTCACAATACCCTCAAACTGCCTTGCCAGACTTTCACCTTCAGACATGTTTTCCTGTCAGTCTCCGTCCAATTCCAGGGCACTCCACCTCCGTCCTTCCTTCCTCACTTCAGTCATGTGGCGCCAACGGGGGAGGCTGCTTGCTCCCAACACGTCGTTTCGTTTGTAGTGACTCCCTACGACACTTGTGCCATAGATCATCACCTCAAAGGCTGGTCTTGCTGGGTACTCATGCCTCAATGCACAAGAGCAGACAGATGCTCAGTGCCCTTCCTGGTATAAGTGCAGAGGGGAGGTAGGAGTCCCCAGAGAGCTGGCCCTGACGGTGTGGTGTGTAGGCCATCTGGTGCTGCTAGGCTCACCCTGCACACTTTGCCCACCACGCTGGCGAGGAGCCGTCTGTGCCCAGAGTGTCTTGGTCGCTGCCCTCTGGGCCCAAGGGGAGTAGAGGGAAGCTGGGGTGAGGAGGTGCTTACCCACAAAGTAGGCCAGCAGGATGACCAGTGTGGCGGAGATGACAATGGCGCTCAGGGCCGCGCACTTCCAGTTGCAGTACTTGGAGGGCTTCTTGAGGTTGAAGGCTGGCCGGGTGAAGGTGCTGCGGGGCAGGGGTCGTGGCGGAGGGGAGTACACCGTGCTGGATGTCAGTGGGTACCCTGGCGATGTGGTGCAGAAGAGCGGGGAGGTGCCTCCAGGCTTGAAGAGGAAATGCCTGTGGAGGGAGAGAAGCCCGAGGGCGTCAGGGACTGCCCGCAGACCAGGCACCAGACAGACCTGGCGGACAGAGGCAGCAGTAGAAGAAGCATGCAGAGGAGCCTGGAGAGAAAGAGTCACCACAGAGAAGATGGGAAGACGGGAGAAAGGAGAACCACGGACCAGACCACAGGATAGGGCACACAAAGACATTTCCACGGAACATGGATGGGGCGGTCCTACCCGCAGGAAGACCCGCCCAAGGCAAGGCAGAAGGTGTTACCAACTCAACAGAAGGCTGGCGTTGAGATCCTTTTCCTGGGAACAGATGGGGCCAGGCCGCTGCTTCTTAGGGAAAAAACTACCTGTTCTCTAAAATTATTATAGTAACTTGGAAAGTGTCTAAAATTCTATTCTGCCCCCAACAGTATCTATGTTGCCAGTCTGTCTTGGTTGAGGATCGGAATACCCTTCTTTTTAAAGGGGGTTTTGTTGGTGTTGAAGCCAAGAAACCAGTTTTGCTATGGCCAGGAGTCTCCAGTGACTGTCACATAGCCAATGGTGGCAAATGCCTTCAAAGCACTCTGCTTGGAAGCCAGACTGCTGCCATCCAAGCCCAGGTGAAAGCCACGGGAGGAGAGGTGGGCAACTGCACCCCACAGCCTGGCTACAGTCTTGAGGGCAGCAGGACCCTGTCACAGCACATGGCGGTGGTCAAACCAGGTGTCAGGAACTCCTACACAGCTTGTCTTTAACTGTGGCCATGGGAGGATTTGCACACAGCCTGAGAAATGGGGTGCATTTGTTGCACTGTATGCCTCTGGAAGTCTTAGTGTAAACCCACCTCTGTTGGGGTATAGGATGCCTCAGGCCACAGAATACACACTCAGGGCCAGAATACATCCAACACAGGGCCTATGCTGCGTCAAAAAAATGCTATGTGAGATGGTTTTCAGAATGGCAAATGCAGCCAATGAGATGCTGAGAACTCATATTAACAAGACTGCTGTTAATATGCTGAGGGACAGGGAATTCCAAGGAGGGACTGTTGCAAGTCGAACATGGACTTGGGGGTGAGCATGCCACAGGGATCACCTTTCTCAGGAGATCCCAGGGAAAGGTCTCAGGGTCTGCATGCACATGCAGGAGCCACAGGGAGAACACACACAGGGAAGAGCATGGGGATGTCACCTACCCGTCACCGTAAGCCCCATCGTGGCGGGAGGCGCCGAGAATGTCCATCTCAATGAGGTTGTCCTGCAATGTCCCTAGGAATGGCTGCTTGCCTAGGTTTCTACGCACACATGGAGACATGAATGAAGCAATGAGTCATGCACCGATGAAGGGGGACAGTAGAGAAACACACGAAGTGGCCATTGGGTGCAGCTGTGCATGAGACCAGCGGGACACAGTTTCCAGGCAATGGGTCAGTGTGCAAGCCACATGTACAAGGGGTCCATCTGGTGCAGAGCATCCAGAGGGAGCATTCTCTATACAAACCCAAATGTCTGGCAGTTGTGTGCATCAAATCACAGCTCTCACTCAGGAGCACTGACATGTATCCGGCACTGAGCTAGGTATGTTACAGCCATTCTTTCAAATCTTCAAAATAGGCTATGTGAGGAAGGCAGTGTTATCCCCATTCTATAGATGAGGAAACTTGAGATGTGGACAGGTAACAGATCACCAGCTAGCAAGGTTCAAAGCAAGACTTTGAGCTCAGGTTTATTTTATTTTATTTATTTATTTCATTTTTTTTTAAAGAGATGGGGTCTTGCAATGTGCCCAGACTGGACTTGAACTCTGGGCTCAAGCAATCTTCCTGCCTCAACTTTCCAGATAGCTGGAACTACAGGCACATGCCACTGTGCCTGGCTGATCTCATATTTACATGGTTCCAAAGCCTGTGCTTTCTCCTCTACTTGATTCTGTGTGTATCTGCTTGAACAGGAGCTAGAGACACTCATTTTGCTAGTCTAAAGGAAAAAAAAAGTCAAGCATTTTTGGCCATTTGTCTTCTATATCAATGATTCTCGCAATTGAGGATGTGTCAGAACCATCTGGAGAGCTGTGCATTGCTGAGGCCCACCCCTAGAGACTCAGAGTCAACAGGTTGGGTGGGGCCTAAGAACTTGTATTTCTCTCAAGCCCCCAGATTAATGCTGACCATAGTTGGAGTATCATGGCCCTTGAGCTGTGCAAGGACCCGGTTGATGACTGATTAGCAAGGGTAGCATCCCACAGAAGACAGTGGGGGATGGTCTATGCAGGGCAGCGTAGCATTGTGATTCTTAACCTATTTCTAACCCAGAATAAAGATAGACATACCCTTTTGGTCTCCACCAGGCCTGCTAAGTGACATCGTTCGCACTTGAGTGTGCTAGGGCCTGTTTCCTATTCATTTCAGGACTAGCCCCTTTGCTTTCAGACCCTACAGTGAATCATTCTTAACAATCAGTAGTGGCTTCTGCTTGCTGCATGCACCTGAAGGAGGGACTAACTTCAGAAAGCTAACTTTTGGGTCAGCCCAGTCATGAACCTTCTTTTAGGCTTTGACCGGGTCTAGAGAGCCAGTATACCCAAATCCAAGTCCCTTTTATGCCACTTTCTTGCTGTGTGACATTGAGTGAAACCCTTAGCCTCTCTCAATCTTTCTGCCTTCATGTCAAAAGGAATTACAATACTGGGTTCATGAGTTTGCTATATGAATCAACTGAAGTAATGTTGGAAGAAGTCTTAAGGGCCACACAAGTATTACAGAAGTACTGATGCTTAGTGCAATAGCTCCTATCTGCCCTGTGACTACCACATACTACTTATTGTTCCAGGAGCTCTGCAGCTATCGAACTTAAGTCTGATTCCTCACAACCACCCTACAAAGTCAATGCCATCATCTCTGTTTTGTGGGCTGACAAAGCAAGGCTTGGAGAAGTAACTTTTCTAAGGTCACATCATACAGTAAACAAGTGGCAGAGCTGGAATGGAACCCTGGGTCTGTTTGGCCCCTGAGCTCAGGCCGTCCTTCTCTGCCTCCTAACCCTGTCTTGCTCTGCACTACTGAGTACTGCTGTGGTGATGGGAACTTTCCTGCGGATGAGTCACAAAGCATGGTCTGGGCCAGCAGGCTGGTGCAGGTTGTTCTACTGGTGTTAGGGGTCACTGAGTCTTCCCACAGTGCCCAGGAGGAGCTGCAGGGGTATGGAAGTCCCTCAGAGTGGTTTTATTTCTGCCTTGAGGCAGGTGGCCCTGCTGATGGGAGGCACACAGGCCCTGAAGCCAGACAGGTGTGGGTTAAGGTCCAGGCCTTTCATTCACGGGCCCTCGGCAGGTGACCCAATTTCTCTGAGCTCATTTTATAAAATCCAATGTGTATTTTGAATCACATCACTTCTCTGCTTTCCACCCTCCGATGGCTTCACAAACCTTTTAGACTAAAACCATAGTCCTTACCAGGACCCACAAGACTGTCTTGTAAGATCTGGCCCCTGTGACTTCTCAAATCTCATTTTCTGTGCTACAGATACACTGGCCTCCTTGCTGTTTCATCTGCCTCCCCCAAACATCTCCATGGATCCTAAACCTCCCTCAAGTATCTGTGTGGAACACAACCTCCCTCATCAACTCTTCCCCCTCTTCCCAGTTACTCCCTGGCTTCTTGTACTGATTTTTCATCACAGGAGGACTTATACACACACATGGAGAAATAAAGCAGTGCTGCCAGAGAAAGGGGCCAGACAGTGACTGGGAAGAGATACACACACACACACACACACACACACACACACACACACACACACACACGTTTATCTGATTATTGTGTTTTTTCTGATGTGATTTAAGTTCCATGAGGCAGGAGTCTTATCTGTCTCGTTCACTGCTATGTGCCCATGCTTAGAGGAATGTCTGGCACATAGTAGGAGGCACGCAATAAATATGTGCTGAATCCAGGACGTATGAGGTGAAGCATGCCTGGCATGTAGCAGGCACACAGTCGGTGCTCAAGTGAAGGTGGCAGCAAGTGATGTTTTATCATTACTTCTTTCATTCCCTGCATTTCAGGAGGGAATCTTCCCCTCTCTATACTGAGAGCAGGCCCCAGCTCTTATAACACTCCCTGGGACCCGAGGCTGGCTGCGTGGCACCCTCCCTAGAAGTCCTGGGAGTTTGGCTTGCATCACGAGGTTAGGACTGAGCTCCCAGAGAGTTAAATCTTTACCTTAAAACCCTCGGAAATAAACAAAAAATATATTCAGAGAAAAAAGACATAAAGGATAAAGGTCAAAATGTTAACACCGGGGATTTTCAAGTGACTGGATCAAGAATGATTTTTATTTTAACTTTCATACTTTGAAAAAAAATGGTGGCCGGGCTCGGTGGCTCAGCCTGTAATCCCGCGCCTTGGGAGGCTGAGGTGAGTGGATTGCCTGAGCCCGTGGGTTCGAGACCCGCCTGGGCAACTTGGCGAGACCTCATCTCTACAATAAATAAAAAAATTAGCCGGGTG
>CAUYQG010163820.1:0-11367 GCA_963574415.1 Tarsius wallacei
TGACTTTCTGTTTGTTTATTATTGACGTAAAGAAATACAATTTTCTTTTGCACATTTATTTTATACCCTGAGACTTTGCCAAAGTCCTTTATCAGTGCAAGGGGGCTTTTGACAGATTGTCTGGGGTTTTCAAGGTATACAATCATGTCGTCTGCAAAGAGAGATAACTTGACTTCCTCTTTTCCTATTTGGATACCCCTGATCACCTTCTCTTTTCTGATTGCTCTAGCCAGGACTTCCAATATATATAGAACACGAGGGGTGAGAGTGGGCATCCTTGCCTTGTTCCCATTTTCAGGGGAAATGGATCCAATTTTTTGTCTGTTTAGGAGTATGCTGGCTGTGGGTTTCTCGTAGATGGCTTTTACTATTTTGAGGTATGTTCCATGTATGCCTAGATGTTTGAGGGTTTTTATCAAGAAGCGGTGCTGGATTTTATCAAAAAGTTTTTCTGCATCTAATGATATAATCATGTGGTTTTTTGCTTTGATATCTGTTGATGTATTTAATTACATTAATGGTCTTGCGAATGTTGAACCAGCCTTGCATTCCAGGGATGAAGCTTACTTGCTCCTGATGGATGATTTTTGAGATGTATTGTTGAATCTGGTTTGCTAGGATCTTGTTGAGAATTTTAGCATCTTTGTTCATAAAAGATATTGGCCTGTAGTTCTCTTTCTTTGTTGGGTCTTTACCTGGCTTGGGTTTCAATGTGATTTTGGCTTCATAAAATGATTTGGGGAGAATTGCATCTTTCTCAATTGCCTGGAGTACTTTCAGTAGGATTGGTATCTGCTCCTCCTTAAATGTCTTACAGAATTCTGCTGGAAAGCCATCTGGTCCAGGGCTTTTTTTTTTTTTTTTTTTTTTTTGTAGGTAGTTTTCTTATTACATAGTCGATTTCCTTGATTGTTACTGGTCTACTTAAGGTCTCAATTTCTTCTTGTTTCAACTTAGGCAGGTTGTGTGATGTCAGAAAGTCCTCCATTTCCTTAAGGTTTTCATGTTTGTTTCCATACAAGTGTACATAGTAGTCTCTAATGATCTTTTGTATTTCTTCAGGGTCAGATGTGACTTCATCTTTTGTGTTTCTGATTGTGTTTATTTGGGCTTTTTCTCCCTTTTTCTTGGTCAGTCTAGCTAGGGGACCATCGATCTTGTTTATCCTTTCAAAGAACCAGCTTTTTGTTTCATTGATTTTTTGTATTATCTTTTTGTCTTCTATGTCCCAGATTTGGGCTTTTATTTTGATGACCTGGATTCTTCTGCTGAAGTTTGGCTTTTGGTGGTGTTGCTTTTCCAGCTTCCTTAGGTGACTTGTTAGACTGTTAATTTGTGATCCTTCCATTTTCTTCATGTGTGTTTGTAGAGATATGAATTCTCCTACTACTACTGCTTTTTTGGCATCTCAAAGATTTTGGTAAGATGTTTCTTCATTTTCATTTGTTTCTAGGTATCTTTTAATCTCTGTTTTGATGTCATCATTGACTCAGGAGTTGTTTAGCATCATGCTATTACTGTCCATGTCTTTGTGGATTTGGGGGAAACCTTGTTGGTGTTGATGTTTATTTTTATTCCCTTGTGGTCCGAGAAGGTGCATGACAAAATTTCAATCTTTTGAAATTTGTTTATGCTTAATTTATGGCAAGTATGTGGTCGATCTTAGAGTACATTCCAAGTGGTGATGAGTAGAATGTATAGTCTGTGGTCGTTGGGTGGAGTGTTCTGTAGGTATCAATTATGTCCATTTGGTCAAGAGTCACATTGAGGTTCTGGATCTCATTGCTAATTTTTTGTCCCGATGATCTATCTACAGTTGTGAGTGGGGTATTAAAGTCCCCAGCTATGATACTGTCAGAGTCAATATCTTTTTTGAGTTTACTTGGAAGCTGTTTTATGAAAGTGGCACTCCTATGTTGGGGGCATAATTTTAGGATAGATATTTCTTGTTGATGTAGTGAACCTCTTATCATTATGTAGTGGCAATCTATATCTTTTTTAATTTTTGATAGCATAAAGGGTAATTTTGTCTGAGATTAAGATCACGACTCCTCTTTCCTCTTTGTTCCATTCTTCTGAAAATTTGCTTCCATCCTCTTACTTTGAGTCTGTGAGTATCCTTTCTAGTGAGATGAGTCTCTTGAAAGCAATATATTGCTGCCTGGTGATATTTTATCCATTTTGCCATTCTATGTCTTTTCAGTGGTGCATTTAGTCTATTCACGTTCAGGCTAATTATTGAAATGTGAGAGTGATCCCTATATAGGGTTCTTATAAAGTTGTTGTTGTTGTTCCTGTTTGTTGTCTTTCTTTTGGTTTGGGGGTTGATTCTTGTGTGTTTTTAATCTTTTTCCTGTAGTCTTGTGAAGAACGTTGTAGTTCTTTTTTCCTTTTCTTCTGTGTTTAATACTTTCTTAAGTGTTTCCTGTAGAGGTGGTCTGGTGACAGCATAAGTTCTTAGGGATTGGATATCTGGGAAAGATTTTAATTCTCCCCACTGATGAAGCTTAGCCTGGCTTGGTAGGTTTTCTTGGTTGAAACTGTTTACCTTTTAGAACTTAGAAGATAGGGCTCCAAACTCTCCTAGCCTGAAGGGTTTCTGTAGATAAATCTGCTGCTATTCCAATTGGACTTCCATGGTAGGTAATCTGACATTTTTTTCTTGCTGCTTTTAGGATTTTTTCTTTTATACCTACTTTGTTTAGGTGAATTATTGTGTCTAGGAGTTGGTCTTCTCATTTGTTGTCTTGCAGGGGTTCTCCGAATCTCTTATGTTTGAATTTTCACATCACTGATGAGATGAGGGAAGTTTTCTTGAATAATCTCATGGAATGTTTGTTCCAGGGTGGTCTCTATCTCTCTTTCTGCCTCAGGAAGTCCAATTACTCTTAGGTTTGGTCTCTTGAAGTAGTCGCTCATCTCTTGAAGGTTTTGTTCTGTCTTTTTAAGCTTCTTTTCTATGTTTTTGGCAGTTTGGGTTAATTCTATATTTTGGTCCTCAAATTCTAGATTCTTTCTTCTGCTTGGCTAATTCTGCTTTCCATGCTTATCAGTTTGTTATTTATTTCATTCACAGTATTCTTTACTACTGTTATCTCAGTTATCATCTCCTTCGTAGTTTCCTCTTATCTCTTCCCAGTTCTTTTTAATCTCTCCATTAATTCTTGATATCTGGGTTTATAGTTTGAGACCAGTCATTTTGGGGGCTCTTCATTGTTTGCATTCCAAAGTCAGTTTTCTCAGTGTCTGACCTCCCAGGGGCCTGTGGGAGACCCATATTCTTCTTTTGTTTTTTCTTCATTTGTGTAGTTTTTTCTCTCTCCCTCTCCCTCCCCTTCTTTAATTCTTGTTTTTCAGGGAATGTGGGGTTGCTTTTACTTCTTTTTTTACAATCTCCTATTCTTCCTTATGAGCATTAACGCTTTGTTCACTTTTCAGGCTGGACTGTAGGTTGGGGCTGAACTTTTTGCAGTTTTGAGATTTTATTGAGGGGGAAGCTGTGATTCAGAATCTATTTGCAGATTCCAGTATCCACCAGCAGGTGGATGGGCACACTGGTACCCACTTCCCACTGCCCTACAACCTGTCCATGCAGTGGTGTTTAGGTTTGCTCCCTGGAGCCAAAGGATGTAAGGAAAAGGAAAATAATGGAAGAAAAAGGAGTCAAGAGGAAGTTGGAGAGAGAGAGAAGAGTAAGAGGGAAAACAGACATACATACCAACTAATGAATGAAAAGAGACACAAGGACAGAAAAGTATAAAAAACAAACAAACAAACAAGGTTCCCTAAAGCATATCGGTAATCACACAAAGACAGTCCAATAAATTCATGCCTTTTGATGTGCTTTTCCCTAACACAAACAAGTAGTCCAACTCAAAAAGCAAACAAAAGTGAGCAAAACAAACAGTCAAAACAATAAAATCAAAATAAGAAACCAGACTAGCTCTGGAATCTTTCCTGAGTGTCTAAAGTCTCCTCAGCTCTGATCTCTAGCCTCTCCCCTTTGCAGGCAGATAGACTAACTCATAGGTTGGGTTGGTTCCCTTGGCTTGCTGTCTGACAGGTCTGCCACAGGACTGAGTCTGATTCAGCATAGGGGAAGGGCTTTTGTCTCCTGTTTGGCAAGGTTACCTTAGAAACCAAGGTGGAGGCTGATAGATAGGTTGGGCAATGCAAATCTCTGCCTGGAAAATGGCTGCAGTGGGCGGCTCCTCTTTTAACAATCCTTTCTCTCCACTCCTCCTTTCTCTCCACTAGCCTGGTCTGTGGACAGGGTGGGTGGCAGGTGGTGGCAGTGGCTTTGAGCCCCCCACAGGGCACTTCAGCCACGAATGGAGCTGGTATCTCTGAGGGACAGGCACCTAGAGCCTCCCTGGGCGACAGTGGCTTAAGATGGGGCTGGCGGGGATCCAGAACCCAGGGTGTGGGCCCGGAACTCCGAGGGGCGAGCACTGACCCAGCTTTGGGTGCCCAGGTGGCGGCATAGAGCCCAGAGGCAAAGGCGCTAGGGGCCTGCGTGGGCAGCGGTGGCCGTCGGCCAGGTGGGGCGCCCTAGGAAGGAACCAAGCCTGTAGTTCCAAGGGGCGGGTGTGGAGGGCCTCCCCAGGCTGCCGGCCTGAGATTGGGCTGGGCGCCCAGCCAGGGAGGGAACTGGCAGCGGCTAAGTGCCGGGCAGCTCAGTGTAGTCAGCAAGGAAACCCAGATCTCCAAAGGCAGTATCCATGGCCTCCACAGGCTGCGGCATGTGGCTTGGGGCTGGGTGAGACGGTGTAGCCGGGGAGGGAACTGGGAGCTCCACTCGGCTGGGTCCTGGGGCCGCCTGGGGTGGGGTGGCAGAGGGTCCATGGTAACTGGCCAAGCGTGGGATCAAGGGTCTCTATGCCTCACACCAGTGTGGCTGGCGGTGGGTGGGGAGGTGAGGGAAGGAAAGTAAGAGTCTTTATGGGAACTCACTTTCTGAGAATCTCACAGTCCCACCTGTGCCGTTGCCATCTTACTGGAACTCCGTATCCACATTTTAAGATTTTATCTATATATTACTTCTCAAAGTTGAATTGAATTACAGTGGAAATGTGTATGATGACCTTCACTCAACCATGCTCCTGCCATTATCTCTCTCCTACCTGTTGAATGGCGACACTAACATTAATTTGATTGGCACCATCTTTTGAGGGACTGTCATGCTTAAAAGGGGTACATTTATTTTGGCACCCCCAGTGTATGGGACATGAGCAAGATCTATAAAGGAAACAGCAGAAAGACAAGATATTTGATTGTTTGGTGGTAAGACTTTCTTAATTTTTTTTTGGAGATGGAGTCTCACTCTGTTGCCCAGGCTGGAGTACAGTGGCAGGCTCAAGCCACAACAGCCTTGACCTGCTGGGTTCCCATGATCCATCTGCCTCCCCATTCCAAGTAGTTGGAATTACAGGTGTGTGACACTGTGCCTGGCTAATTTTTTGAATGATTATAAAGATAAGATCTTGCCAAGTTTCCCAGGCTGGTCTCGAATCCTGGGCATAGGCACTCCTCTCACCTCCACCTCCCAAAGTGCTGGGATTACAGCTGTGAGCCACTGCACCTGGCTGTTTGGTGAGACTTAAGGTCAATTTGTCCTTTAAATATATGCCTAGGCCAGGTGAGGTGGCTCACTCCTGTAATACCAATGTTCTGGCCACCGGAGATAGGAGGATTGCTTGGGCCCAGGAGTTTGAAACCAGCCTAAGCAATATAGCGAGACCTTGTCTCTACAAAAAATAAAGAAATTAGCCAGGCATGGTGGTGCACACATGTGGTCCCAGTTACTTGGGAGGCTGAAGTGGGAAGATTGCTTGGGCCCAAAAGTTGAGGCTGTGGTAAGCTGTGATCGTGCCACTGCCCTCCAGTCTGGGAAACAGAGTAGAACCCCCACCTCAAAAAATAAAATTTCCCTTTATTTTGCCAATTTCAATGATGAACTTGGAAACAAATATCCAAAATAGATTATTAGCTAATGGAATCCAAAGGTTCCCTCCCCCCAGAAGATACATGAAAATCAAACCAAGCTTATTCTAGGGATTATTCAAGATGAAATAATCAATGTTCTTCACCACATGAACTAACATAGAGGAAAAAACATATCATTTCCTTGATGCACTTCCATAGACCAAGAGAGTTCAGCATCTCTGAATAGTTTTCTTTTTTTTTTTTTATTTGGAGTCTCACTCTGTTACCCAGACTAGAGGGCAATGGCATGCTCCCAGCCACTACTGCCTTGACCAGATGGGCTCAGGTGGCCTCAGCCTTCCAAGTAACTGGAACTACAGGCATGTGCCATCATGCCTGGCTAGTTTTTTTTATTTATTGTAAAAATGAGGTCCTGCCAAGTTGCCCAGGATGGTCTCAAACCCCTGGGCTCAGGGAGTCCTCTCACCTCATCCTCCCAAAGTGCTGGAATTATAGGTATGAGCCACCAGGCCCGGCCTTCTGGATAGTATTCAAAGTTCTTACAAAAATTGAAAAGGTCCCTCTAGACTGATGAAGCCTACAGTCAACATCATAGTAGGAGGGATATCTTTGTACTATATCCTTTAAGATTTTTGCTTTCTTTTTTGAGACAGTGTCTTGCTCTTTGCTTCATGCTGTAGTGTAGTGGCATGATCAGAGCTCACTGCAACCTTGAACTCCAGTCCTCAAGTGATCTTTCTGTCCCAGCTTCCCAAATACCTAGGACTCAAATGTGAACCACCACTCCTGGCTAATTTGTAATTGTTATCTTTTATCTTTAGAGTCAGGATCTCCTCATATTTCTCAGACTGATCTTGAACACCTGGGCTCAAGGGATCCTTCTGCCTTGGCCTCCTGAGTCGCTGGCATTACAGCCTGGAAAAACTGCATGGGCAGGGAAGACCAATCCTGCCCAACCAGGGAAGGACTTCTCTGGCTGCTTATGGTTGCACTAAAGTCTACCAGAGCAGCCACAAAGGAAGATATGGATTGACACCAAGCAGAAGCAATGATCACAAACAGGGACCTGTGACATAGCTAAAAGCTCTGACTTTGGGCCATTTGGGGGAGCACATGGGTACAAAGAATGACTGGATATGGTCACCATCCATGACCTGAACGTCACTGCAAGGTTAATGCTCTGGCGAAGTTTCTGGCAGGCTCACAGGCAGACTGAGAACAACGTGTTGGGAACAGCCTAAATACAGCTGGGGGAATATTGGGGAAATTGAAGGAGATGTGATCTGGGAACACGAAAGGGTCTATTAATATGTGAGTACAACCCACATGAGAAGACCTGAAAATCACGTGGATAGTGAAAATCAGAAAACGAGATGTACCACCATGGGCGATATTTCTACATGCTAAGAACATCAGGGTGAGTATAGGGGGTTGGGTGGATCAGGAAGAGAGCAGGATTGGGGAGAAGGCAGCCCTTACCCACCACTCATGAGGACCGGGGTCGTACACGCTGTGCACCTGCAGGGGGCGCTCTGCAGCTGAAAACCCCGGAGGTGCCATTGAGAGTTTAAGAAACCAGCTCTTGTCAAGCGCTGGGGAACCTTCCACTAACTTGGAGCTATGTAAACGAGAAGGATGGTACTTTTGTTTTAGAGTAGACACACCTTGCTTGCAGATCCTGCCACCGAGAGGTGGAGCGTGTTTCCCCAGCCTACGAATGAGGCTCACCTTGGTTCTTGCTCTGACCAACAGGAGGAGGCGGACATGACCTTGTGGCCGGTGAGCCTGGGCTCTTCCCCTCTTAGAACCCACCTCCCTTCCGTCTTGGAAAAACGGGAACAAGCCAGGTGGACTGGCAGCTGGCTGGCAGCACCTACCAGCAGGCTTGCAAGCCAACCCATCTCAGACTACCCAGCCCTAAGCAAGCCCTGCCATGGCCGTACCACCACACCATAGCGAGACAAGGTCTTCAGCTCCACCCAAGCAGGCCCAGTCCAAGTTACTGACCAAAGAAAATCAAGAGCAAACGGAGTGGCTCCCCTCCAAACCTCCTTGCGTGGTGGATCACACCCGTGATTCCAGCTTCTTGGGAGGCCAAGGGGAGGGGGTAGGTTAGGCCAGGAATTAGAGGACAGAGTGAGCTATGATCGCACACTTCCATAAAACCTGGGTGTCAGAGCAAGACTCCAGCTCTAAGCAAAATAAAAATAAAACAAATGTACTACAGACCTGTCGCGGTTGCTCATGTCTCTAATCCCAGCAGTTTGGGAGGCAGAGGTGAGAGAATTGCTTCAGCTCAGGGATTGGAGTCCAGCCTGAGCAACATGGCGAGACCTCCTCTCTACAATAAATCAAACAAAAATTAGTCTGGCGTGGTGGCGCATGCCTGTGGTTCCAGCTACTTGGGAGACTGAGACGTAAGCATCGCCAGAGCCCAGCAGGTCAAGACAGCGATGGCCATGAGCATGCCACTTCACTCCAGCCTGGGTGACAGAGTGAGACTCCGAATTAAAAAAAAAAAAAAATCCACAGTATAGGCATCACAGCAAATGAAAACTCCAGGTTGATTTCCATGAATCCCCACTTTTCACATGAACACAGAGACGATTCTCCATGAAGCCCGCAATACACAGAGGAACGCCCACACCTGCGTGTGAACGGGAACACCTGGGTGGGGATCTGAATTGCCACACGCATCCCAAAGCGGTACACACCTGACCATGGAAGGGACAGAAATGAAACAAGCAAGTTGAGGAATCTGAGGCAGGCCAACTCCAGGGGTGCGGGCACTGCAGGATGGGGGCTGGGGAAGGACAGCACCAGGATCCCGCCTGAGTCGCTGGGTCAGCCATGAGGCGCCAGGAACCTCCTCCGACGCGAGATCCGCGTGCAAGTCCCGGTGCCCGCTGAGTCCAGGTGCCAGGCCCGGCGGCGGGGCTCCAAGGGACACACGAGCCCAAGCTGGCCTGCTCCCTTCCACCTCCTGCTGGTGCCCGGTGCGGGCAAACGCGCAGCGGCCTTCGCGCCGCACTCAGGTGGGAAGAAGCCTGTGCGCGCGCAGCTCCAGCAGCTGGGACAGCGTGTAGCGCAGGCGACGGCGGAGCCTTGGTCCCAGAGCCCGGGAGTGGGGGGGTTCCTCAGCACCACGCAGAGTAGCGACCAGCGCGAATGGCAGCAGCCCCTGCAGCGCACTCTGAGCCCACCGCCTGGCCTGCAGCGGTGGGATGACCATCAGGTGGTGGAGGCTGGGGAGGCGGAGGGAGGCACTGAGCCCCGAGCGCTCGCCCTGCCAGGCTCACCTGAGGACCCTTGCAACCGAACCTCCTTTCCTGCGGGCGGGGGAGAGAGCGCGTCCAGCTCGCGCTAGAGAATAGGGCGCGGCATCTGCCAGTTCTCTCCCAGAAGGAGGGGGTCTGGGGGGCGGTCCTGTGTCGGGGTATTTCGCGTGAAGGGGTTCAGGGTAGGCAGGTCTCCAGTGAGAGGCGGTTCCCGTGCGGGCTTCTTCTGTGGGTGCTCCTTGGTAGGGGGCCCCGGACACAGCCCTCCACCTCTCCCCTACTCCGGGCCCACGCTCACGTGATCCTCCCTGACCAGTTCTTCCAAGAGTGAGTTCACGCTGTCCTGCACCGGGCCACACCTGCGGGCCGGGCGCGAGATGGACGACTTGGCCTGGTTCCACCGTCTCCCCTTCCCACACACCCGCACAGCACCGCCCTGCCCCAGGCCCTTATGGTTCCAGGTCCTTCCTCACGGTGTCCTGCGCAGCCGCCGCCTCCATCACCTTGAGCTGCGCCTCCTGCAGGAGGGGAGAGGGACGACTCAGGGCTTGGGGAGGAGGCCTCCTAGGGGTTGGGAGCCCGCGGCCGCCGCCGCCGCCGCCGCCGCAGGGTAGGGGAGGAGAGGTGAAGGCCGCAGGGGAGCCCGAGGTGAGTGGCTCTCAAGGCAGGGCCGACGGGACGCGGCACCTGCATGACGTCCCTCTGATCCTTGCAGGTGGCCCAGGCCTCCTCAGTTCGCTGCGTGACCTGGATATGGGGATTCCGGATTAGGTTGGGGAACACGCAGCTCCCCACCGCCCTGGAACCGCCTTGGCGGAATCCACACCCGAAGCCGATCCCGCCCCACAGTCTCCGGTGCTACCTGCACCTGCCGGATGATCTCCGCCTGCAAGGCGTGCTTGGCCTCCAGCAACTCCAGTTGTTGCTTGAGGAGGGACCCCAGGAATGCCAGGAGTCGGGCAGAGCGGGCTACCGCAGCCCAGGGCCCAGCCAGAAGCTGGGTCCCGCAGGCACCCATGCTCCGCCCAACATCCAGCCCTGGAGGCTCAAGCCCCGCAGGAGGACCTCACCAAGGCTTCTACCCCTGCTGCCCTTCTGCCCCGGGCTCGTGACCCACCCACACCTCCGCAAATTGTGATGCAACTGTCTCAAAACTTCCAGATAAAAACTATGGTTGACTGGTTGATCCAGAGGAACAAATTCCAGGTGTACTGCAAGAGGTCTACCCTCCAAAAGATAATTAGGTTTTTATATTGGTCCCCCATGTATATATCCTTTGAGCAGATATACACATTGCAAATACCTTCCCAGGTCTGTGTCATGCTTTTTCATATGGTCAAAGTTAACAATCTTTTCCCTTTATTCGTGGTTTTTTTTTTTTTTTGGTCCCATTTAAGAAGCTTCTGTATACCCAAAGGTCATGAAGATATTGTCTTCTGTGTTTTCTTCTGAAAGTCATATTGTTTGACCTTTCACTTACAGCTCTACAGTCTACCTGGAATTAACCCTTTTTTTTGAGTTGAGGTCTCACTCTGTCACCCAGACTGGAGTGCACTGGCATGCTCATGGCTACCACAGCCTCGATCTGCTGGGCTCAGGTGATCCTTCTGCCTCAGCCTCCAAGTAGCTGGAACTACAGGCACCGGCTAATTTTTATTTATTTATTATAGAGATGAGGTCTTGCCAAGTTGCCCAGGCTGGTCTCGAACTCGTGGACTCAGGCAACCCATGGGCTCTCACTTCGGCCTCCCAATGTGCTGGGATTATAGATGTGAGCCACTGCACCTGGTCAGGAATTAACTTTTTTTTTTGGAAAGTAGGATTTATTAAGAAGACAGAAAAATTCCCACAGTGGAAGGGGACCCCAGGGGGTTACCCAGGAATTAATTCTTATGTCTGATGTGAAGTAGGAGGTCAAGATTACATTTTTTTTCTGTATGGATTTCCAATTGACACAGTACCATGATTTAAAGAGCCATGCTTCCCCTTCTGCACTGCAGTGTCTCTGTATATGTGTGGGCATATTATTCTGCTATTGTCTCTCCTTGCACAAATATGCCACACTGTCTCAGTTACTGCAGCTCAATACTAAGTCTTGATATCTAGGTTTATTGTTCTTCAAGATTGAAATAGCTGTGTTGCC
>CAUYQG010163822.1:0-10762 GCA_963574415.1 Tarsius wallacei
TTGTTACATGAATTCTGCTTCAGTACTTAATTTCATTTAGTGAAAAATCTAATAACTTATTTGTTATAAATATGTTCCCTTTTAGTTCCCTGATACAATTTTTACAGGGTGCTGAAAGTGGAAAGGGAAAAGAATCACTTAAGGGATTTTATATAATGGCCATCTATCTCTGCTTAAGTTCACTGCAGCTGCTACTGCCCACTGGGATTATTTTCAAACAAGGTCTTTGTTCTCATCCCATCACATTGTAATGTAGAAACTATGCAGGCCAAATATTCTTATTAAGCCTTAGGGTAATTATTTATAAAACTGAAATAATTTTATCTGCCTGTCTTATAGCTCACATTCAAATATTTGACATACTTTTAAATGACTTATGTAACTATACATTGAAAAAAATAGATAAAATATATAAACGTGTATTATTTGGTAGTTATACCAAATGTTCACTGTTATCTTCATGAGCATCATGCTCCACACTACGGAAATTTATTTTTTCCTCACTTTACAAAATCCTAGGAAAACATTTTGACCACTAAAACATCTTAAAATAGCGACTATTTGGCATTATATTAGTCTGGAATGATTAATTCCTTGAAATACATAACCTTAAAAGAGACTATTTGCTTTTTCTTCCAGGCTGTTATATCATGTTTCATGCCTTCTTTGTAGACTATGCAGTTTCTTCATGGAATACTTTCTCTGATCGCCGATCTTAGTAAATTCATTTCAAATAATTCTCAAATATTGCCTTATTTATGAATACTTCAAATTCTCATTGCATTATATCATTTTATAATTATACTTACCAATTTATTATTGCAGTCTCTTTAAAATGACAATTTCTATTTACCCACAACCTAGATTCCTGTTTAACCACTTGTGGATATTTGAAAAACTTGTTGAACTAAACTGAACCCTAATAAACTATCGCACTTCACCATTGTTAAGACCAAAATGCAGCATTTCAAGGTCAATAGTACACAGAATAAATGGCATTTGAACAATGGGGATTTGTTTTCCATCAATATTTCTGTCCTGAATAGTCTATAAGTGTGTGTGTGTGTGTGTGTGTGTGTGTGTGTGTGTGTGTGTGTGTGTGTTTGGTGTGTGTGTGTGGATTTGAGCGGAAAGAAGTATTTTTGAAATAGTTTGAAGACACAGTTAAGGTTTGAATAAGAGGTTATATTACCAAAATTTTTTACCACCTTTTCATTCTCATTATCTAGCAGCTGAGTTTTGTGTAAATAGGTCACTTAAGGTTTAGAATCTCATTAAAAATCTTTCATACTGTGAGAAAGAAAAAGAATCATTGATGTGCTTTATGTTTTAAATACAACTTTTAAGTTTCACAGAATTTTTTTTACTTTGTCTACAGAGAAAGGCATAGCTCTGATAATTACTTATCTGCTTACTTTCCACAGATTATCAGAAGGATGTAAAATGTATTTATTGACATTTTAAAAGTTACTCTTTTGGCATCATTATTTGCTAATGAGCTTGTTTTGGAATGTTTGCAAGCTTATGTGACAGGATGGCATTTTATTATATGAATAAGGTCAGCTGTGTTACTCAGAGTATGAGAGAAAAAAGTCATCTTGAAAGGTGAAGCTATTAACTACATTTGACCTGAGCCTGCTTTAAAATCAAGAAATGACACGTCAGATTTATGTAGCTCCTCTAACCTGTGAGGTGCAGTTTCAGCAATTATCAGGCAATGTCAGGAGGTAGGCTGAAGATGGGGATCACCCATCACCCATGTTAAAGGTTGTACTTAAGCTAATTTTTGAATGGCACCATGGCTATAATTTTAGAGGCAAACAGACTTTTGAAAGGGAATGCAAAGGCTGCTCTTTTTTTCCCCTCCGTGATTCCTATGACTCCATCATCTGTCATCATTAAAGATGTCTGGATTGCTGTGAGCAGGAAGTGCTATGAAATAATTGCACACTGTTTTTAGGCAACTCAAAAGCCAAAATGGGGACTTTTTTGGTCTTTAAGGAATGGACAGGTTTTGGAGTGTTTGAATAAATTTCTGCAATGGCAGGATTTGTCTTTGACTAATGTCAGTCTTGTGAATGTATAATAAATAAGAATGGAATAAATGTATGTAAAAAGAAGCACAACTCAGTGAAAATAAACTTTTAGAGTCTTCAAATATGAACATAAGTTCCCTTCTGTCAAATACATTAGTCTCATTTCAACTATCTGCAAGTTAAGTTAATTATTATGATACTATAAAAGTGATATCATGACTACTATAACACAATTTGGTATATGAGAAGAAGAAAAGAAAGTGAATTTTTTCTTTTTTTATCTTTATTTTATTATAGAGATGTGGCATATTTCGTAGTTGATTCTAGAAAAGGATTGTGATGTCAGCATGATGCAAGCATTGTTCTATAAGATGAGTAGTATTTGGGGAGGTAGAAATGTGGAATGTTGTGTTTCATCTCTCATTAATTAGAGGAGCCTACTTGCATTCTCTCGTTGGCTAGCATGCTTTGAGAAGACAAAGATGGCACATTGTCTATGTAGAAGACAGACTCAATGAGATTTACCTCCCTATAGGTGTCTCAGTCAATTTGTGCTGATATAACAAAATCCCACAGAATGGGTAATTTGTAAAGAACAGAAATTTATTTATCACAGTTCTGGAAGCTGAGAAATCTAAGATCACAGGGCCCACAGGTTTGTCTGGGTCCGAAATGGTACTTCCAAAATGAGTCCTCCAGAGGGGAGGAACACTGTGTCCTGATGTTGCAGAAGATGGAAGGCAAGAAGGGTGGTGCATCCTCTGTCAATTTCTTTTATAAGGGCACCAAATTCTATTCATGAGGGAGTAGCCTTCAGTTCTTCGTCTAGAGTCCCTAGCTCTTAATATCGTCACATTAGCAACACCTGAATTTTGAAGGTGACACCACAAGCCATTAGCAGCAGTTATGATTAATTACACCTGATTTTGTTCTCTTTTCAATGACTTACGTAAATCATAACTTGGCTAGGCTGCCAGGAGAACCAAGGCTACAGAGGAAAAAAAAAATGAAGAGACTAGGAGAGTCAGTGGTAATGTGGCCTGTTTGAATGTGCATAAAATATTGCTGGGGGAATGAGAGAGATTGCAGATTATGAAATCTCCCAGGTTATACTCAGGAGTATAATTTTTTGCCCACATTCTCTCCTCAAAAAATTCTATTTTTGCAGGTAAGGAAATGTAAATACACAATATGTTCAAATGGAGGTAAATGGAAGGAGTATGGAAGAAAGTGACGATGTTGAAATAGTTTGGCAAATAGATGGCTGATGTTCCAAGTGAAGATTAGAATGCTTGTTTCATGCAGGTAACTTGAGTCAGCACAGCAATATTAATGGGACTCAAAAGAAGATAGGACATTAAGGCATTGTGGCAGTAAGAGGCAGTGACAATTATAGAGAGGCAAAAATCAGGGTCAACTGAATGAATGCTCAGTTCACCATTAGTATTCTAGGAAAATGTCCTTCTTTCTGGAAAATATGTCCCTGTGTTGACTGAATATTTTCTAACACATGGACAGTAAAGAATAAAGGAAGAGAATAAATTTGGAAACTACCACCTTTATTTATTGCAATATTTTCATATTTATGTTTATTCTAATTAATATATGTGTTATAAAGACACACAATTTGTTAAGTACAGAATGTGTTTGAGAACACATGCCAAATTTTAATTCTAATCTCACATTTTAATATGTGTGTATTTGGAGCAGGGATCATAATCCATTTTTATAGTGATGTCTTACTAAAAGCTTTTAATTAGAAGATTTCAGTAATGTGAAATTCAAATAAATAAAACCGAAAACAAATACACTGCTGTCCATGATTCTAGTTTCTCAGACACAGATGAAAGTTAAGTTGCATATCTAGTTAAACATGAAATAGATTCTGCTGGGGATATGGGTCACTATTTTAATGATCTTGGATATAGCAGGTCAAATTATATCTTCAAAATATTACAGAATTAGAGCTAGTGTTACATGATTAGAGCATATAAAGCAGCTTCTGATTCTGCCCCTAAAAATAGTATAAAATAGTATCTTCTATTTGATTTTCAGTTTCTATTATAAACTTTAATCTAGTGGGAATAATAAGATTATTCCTATGTATTCATATAGCACTTACTGTGTCAGGAACTGTTTTAGTATTTTACATTTATATATAATCGTATATGAATCTCCACTATAAGCTTTTGTTGTAGGTGATATTTGTTTGCTTTCTACAATTTACAAATGGCCATACTGAGACTCAGTGCTATTAAGCAAATACCTTAAGATGAAATAGTACATGATAGAGCTATGCTGACTTCCAAACTGACTTCAGAGAATACTGAAATTACCATTACCCCTGTGTGTCCAAGGTGTGCTGCTTACCATCTTAGAGTATTTCACTATGCTAGCACACAAATTATAGCATTAGATTCATCCTGAAGTCTTTATATTTCAAAAGGGAGACTATGTTTAACAACATGAATTAAAGACAGTGAACATCAGAATTAAACATATTTTAGAGATTTAAAAAGTGTCCTTTTTCTCAATTTCTTTAAAAAGTATAGCTAACTGAATTTACAATGATAAAATGGTGTAAAATTTATCTATATGCTGCTGTCAATCTGCTCGAGGTACTGTCCTCTTCACAGTCCATCTGTAGATTTAATATTTTCAACACCAATTTCTAATTATCCAATTAGAGATGATTAGAAACTTTCATACCTTTGATTTCAGAAAATTACTACCTTTTAACTTTGTAAGTTTCTATCTCTTTGACTTGTCTTCAGATTCTTAGTATTTTTTTTGCTCTGAGTGGCTCTCAGATGGGTCTGTCTTCAGGCTGGTAGTACTCTTTCTTTCTACTGGACTGGTGTTCTTTCTTTCTCTTAATAAATATACCCTTGGGTTTCTATAGCCCACCTGCATCTAGAACCACTGGGGACACATCTTTTGTTGAGACTCGATTTTCTCAGAAGTATGGATCTGACTGCATAGCCTTTCTCCATTTTGAAATAATTATATTTCAATTTATGATTTAGGCTCTGGCTTGTAAGCAATATACTGGCTGAGGAAGTCAAAAGCAGAGCTGGATTAAGGATAGTTCAAGGCTGAGAGTCATTTTCCTTTGTCTCTTCAGGTCTTGATTATTAAACTGGTTTAGATCAGAATATTTTATTCACTCATTGTTTGTTTGATTACCTAACTAATGTTTTTGTTGTTTTCTTTCTATTTTTGTTCTTTAACTCAGTTTTGTTTTCCTTTCACTGGGATACATTTACCTCCTTTTGCGTCTACTTTAGCTTCAGTATGAAGTTTTCATTCATGAGACATAATCACATAGATCCAAGCCACAACTTTGTATTTAGTATTATTCATTGTGATTAATGTTCTTAACTTTGTGTAGTAAATGTTTAGCTAATTGATCAAGGCCTTTGGCTATTTAAAAAGAAAAATGTTGTTGGTAATATATATGGTTTTCAAAAACATCATGATGATTGTGAAATTTGTGTCTGTTCATGGTACACAGAAGTATTCTAGAGACGTGTCTTCTCATTTCACATTATTAACTTGGAGATAGCTTTACTTCATTTTTACTTTGTCCTGTATGGTATGAGTCTCTGTTTTTATTTTAATTGAGAAAATTTTTTTTACTACAAAATTATCATAATTTAAAAATTGAAATTAAAAAAAATAAACTCACCATACATCCACCAGTAAATAATCATCTTATGCAGAACTTTGATTATGTTCACTCCTTCTGATGAAAATTTGGAATATTTGTTGCCATGTCGACTATGACTGTGAATATTTTTTCTAAAATGTTATATATCATTATAGTTTTATTTTTCCCCTTTTATTACATTTTCTTTTAAACACAATTTTAATGCTTATATAAATCTTGTCATGTAGCTATTCTAATGTATTTATTTACGTCCTCTTGTGCAGAGAGTGAGCCAAATTGATGTCCGGAGGATAAACGTTCCAGAAAGAGAAAATGACAAAAGTAGACTCTTTCAGACTAGAGAGCATCTTTTATAGAAATAGTAAAGAAGACAGATGAGGCAGCATGAAAGTCCTGAGTTAGAAAAGGACTGGCAAATAAATTCAAAGGATAAAAGGAACTATTGTATTCCGTAGGCTTTTACTGATGATAGGATGAAAAATCTCTAAAAAATGTTGAGCTAATGTATAACAGAATTGGGTTTACACTAAACAACTCAGAGAAGAAAATGAAGAGGTGCAAGAGAAAAAGCAAGAAAAGAAGTTAGGAGGCTCATGTAATAGTCCAGGAAGGGATGATGGTGGCTAATGCCAGAGTCGACACAATGGAGACAATGAGATATGTGAACATTAGATTTTGAAGGGAAAGTGGACAAAATACTCTGAGTAGATCAGATGTGGAGTATGAAAAAAAAAGGTGTCAAAGACAATTCCTAAATCCCTGGGAAAAAAATATATATTGCCAACAGCATATTGTTTTTTAAAATTTCATTTACTTGATTTCAGATGATATTGAATTAATTTTACGCATCTTAACCAGTTATATATTCATTTTTATCAAAGTCCTCGTTAATTTCTCAACATTTACTTTTGGAGAAATTTTTAAGAGAAATATCTGTGTAAGACATGGACTGAGGTTTCCCCATTCAAGACCCATCACTCTTAGTATACGAAATTAAACATCAATTAGTCCCTGCTACTTTGAGTAGTTATCACACTCTGATTTTGTTTATACCCTCATTTTGTCTTGAGTCTTTTAAAGTTGATAGAAAAAAGATTTATAAATATGGAACTGTTAGTATTATTAAGTGACATTAAAAAGTTATATTTTCTAAATATCTTTATAATTAAAAACGTTTTTCAAGATTGTAAACTCATGAAATATGGGGACCAAGTCTCTATTTTATATAGAAGTAGAATTCAGTGCTTAGAATAGATACTCAAAAGTTCTTGAGCTTTAAATGTATCATAGTTTTCAAGGAAAACAAATATTTAAGGCATGATCTTTATGTTCTCACATCATAACTAAATGTACTTAAACAGACAACCTAGGGAACTACTTGGGTGACTTTCCCAAGGCCATATACTAGTGTTGTAATTGGTATTTGAGCTCAGGGGTTTTCCAATTACTGTTGGGGTAGGCAAAATTTCAAATTGGTCCTCTGTGATATTTATTACTGGTGTACATTCCTTGTATAGTATCTCCCCTTTGAGTATAGAAAGAACCTATGAATATAGTGCAATATTATGCTTGTGTTTAGGTTACTAAACAGTTGACTTTAATTTTATCAAAATGGAGATTATCTAGATAGGTCCAACCTAACCAGGTGAGTCTTTAAAGGGTATGGGAGCCTACCTGAAGACAGTTTGCAGCTGGCCTGGAAGCAGTCTCACAGCTGCTTGCAAGTAAATGAGTTCTGCCAGCAGTCACATGAGCTTAGAAGACCTTGAGTCAAAAAGAAATTAAAACCCTGGCTTGACATATTGATTTCAGCCTGGTGAAAACTTAGAGGACCCAACTAACTCATACTTGGACTCTTTGTTCTTGAAAACTATGGAAATAAATTTGTATTTTTTCAAGCTTTTAAGTTTGAGGCAATTTGTTAAGCAGCGAAAGAAAATTGATGTCCATATTTAGATAGTTCTCAATCTTCAGTATTTCAGCACTTCCTCTATAAGTCATTCTTTGTAAATATTCAGTTCTTCTTATCTAAATCTTTGTGCAGTGATGAAAATATTTTTTCGCAATTACTCAGCTTCTAATTACCCAGATTGCAGACAATACCTTTGAACAAAAAAAGTCAGCTAACTCATTAATTATACTATTATTTTTAAATGTTATATTCTTTTTATATTTTTTACATAAGAATTGTACATAGTTATGGGATATGAAGTGATGTTTTTGATTCATGTATACATTGTGTCATGATCAGATTATACTTAGCAAATTCATCATCTCAAACACTTACTATTTCTTTGTAGTGAGAACATTCAAAATTCTTTTTTCCAGCTATTTTAAAATATACAATGCATTATTGCTAACTTAAGTCACCTTAATGTGCACTAGAATATCAGAACTTATTACTACTATCTAACCATAACTTTGTACCCATTGGCCAACCTCTCCATATTCCTCCTTCTTCCTCTCTTCCCCAGTTTCTGGTAAGCACTACTCTACTCTCTACTTCTATGAGATCAACTTTTTTATATTTCATGTATGAGGGAGATCAGGAGGTAGTTGTCTTTCTGTGTCTGGCTTAATTCACTTAACATAATGTTCTCTAGATTTATTCATGTTATCACAAGTGACAGGAATTCATTTATTTTTTATGAATAAATAATATTCTGTCATCTATATATACCACATTTTCTTTATCCATTTTTTGTTCTGTCTCATTTAGCTTATTTATTTTTATTTGTTGTTGGGTACTTAGGTAGATTTCATGTCTTGATTATTGAGAATTGTGCTGCCATAAACATAGAAGTGCAGATATCTCTTCAACATATTGATTTCATTGTTTTTGGAATATATACCTTCTAGTGGGACTTCTGGATCATGTGGTAGTTCTATTTTTAATTTTTTCAGAAACCTTCATATTGTTTTCCATAATGGCTCTACTACTTTGTAGCCCCACCAGCAGTGTGTAAAGGTCCCCCCCCTTTTTCATATTCTCGCTAACGCTTGTTATCTTTGTTATTTGATAATAACCATTCTAACTTGAGTGAGCTGGCATCGCATTGTAGCTTTGACTTCCATGTTTCCTAGTGAACATCTTGTTATATACTTTTTGGCCATTTAAATGTCTTCTTTTGAGAAATGTCTAATCAGGTCTTTTGCCCATAGTTTATTCTTGTTTTGCTATTAAGTTGTTTGTGTTCCTAGAAATATATTTAACCAAGGAAGTGAAAGAAGTTTACAAAGAGAACTACAAACACTGATGAAAGAAATCATAGAGGACACAAAGAAATGGAAACATATCCTGTGCTCGTTACTTGGAAGAATCAGCATTGTTAAAATGACCAAACCACCTAAAGTAACCTACAGATTCAGTACAATCCTTTTTTATACTACCAACATCATTTTTCATAGAATTAGAAAAAAAAAAATCCAAAAATTCATATGGAACCAAAAAAAGGGCCAGAATAGCCAAGGCAATTCTAAAGCAAAAAATAATAAAGCTGGAGGCATCACATTACCCAGCTTCAAACTATATTACAAGACTATAGTAACCAAAACAGTATGGCATTGGGAAAAGGGCATACTCATGGACCAATGGAACAAAATACGTAATTTAGAAATAAGCTCAAGTACCTACAACTAATGGATCTTTGACAAAAAAGACAAAAACAAACACCAGGGAAAGAATACCCTATTCAATAACTGATGCTGGGAAAATAATAGACACAAACAGAAAAATGAATATTGATCCTTATCTCTCACTATATACAAAAATTACTTCAGGATGAGTTAAAGACCTAAATGTCAGTCCTGGAACCATAAAATTTCTAGAAGAAAACCTTGGAAAAACTCTTCTGAACATCAACCTAGATAAGATAACATGACTAAGATCCCAAAAACAAATGCAACAAATACAAAAATAAATAAATGAGATTTAATTAAACTAAAAAACTCTGCACAGCAGAATAAATAATCAACAGACTAAATAGGCAACCTACAGAATGAGAGAAAATATTCACAAACAATATATCTGACAAAGGACTAATATCTTGAAATATTACAAATAACTCAGATCATCAAGAAAAAAATAATCCCATTAAAAATTAGACAAATGACATAAATAGACATCTCTTAAAGAAGATATACATAGTCAACAAACATATAAAAAATGTTCAACATCACTCATTATCAGGGAAATGCAAATTAAAACCACAATGAGATATTTACCACCTTTTATCAGTCAGAATGATCATTATTAAAAAATCAAAAAGGACAAAAGAATTATACGATCTGAAGAGAACTGTAACTTCTCAGCAACTTGGATGGACTTAGACGCTATAATACTGAGTAATCTATCACAGAAACAAAGAACCGGGTATCACATGTTCTCACTCATTAGTGGACCTTGAACAACTATCGTAATATTACAAGAAAGGAATTGGCAGTAGTTGGAAACTGCCAAGGGAGCGTGGGGGTGGGATTGACAGTAGTAGGAAACTGCTAGGGGAGTGGAGGCACACCTCATCAACAAGGGTACCTGCATAATGATCATTTGTATACTTAACCCTGAATTGTATTCCTAATATTTAAAATTAAAAAAAAATATAGATGTTGGTGTGAATGTGGTGAAAAGGCATGCTTATACACTGTTGATGGTAATGTAGATTTGTACAACTTCTATGGAAATTAGTATGGCGATTTCTCAAAGAACTAAATGTAGATCAATGATTTAATTAAACAACCCCAATACGTGATATCTAACCAAAGAAGAGAGAAGTTGTTACACACAAAAACATAAAATAAAATAAAAAAAAAAGACATCTGCATTTGCATGTTTATAGCAGCTCAATTCACAATTGCAAAGATGTGGAATCAAATGTCCATCAGTTGATGAATGGATAATGAAAATGTAGTGTGTGTAGATAAGTATGTATGTACACATACACGTGCACACACACACCATGGAATACTGTTCAGCCATAAGAAAGAAAAATGTTTTTTTGCAGGAACTTGGATGATATTGTAGATTACTACCCTCAATGAAGTAATGCAGGAATGG
>CAUYQG010163826.1:0-10191 GCA_963574415.1 Tarsius wallacei
AAGCAATTAATGGCAGTAAATACCTGTCTGGGGATGGGGGGACACTTCTTACAAACAAGGGTGCCTGAATGAGACATATTTGTGTACCTAACCCTTAAATGTACCCCTCAATATCACAATAAAAAAAAAAAAAAAGAAAAACTCAACAAGAAACCATAATATTTAACCCCTTGTGGATGCTAATTTAACTTATAGCTTACACGATATAATAATTGGAAAAAGAAGTTTGCGTTAAATGTCTACTTTTTCTCCGTAGCATTGATTACACAACTGAAAAAAGAAAAATACACCTTTACTTAAAAACATCTCCTTGGTTTCAGGAATATACTAGGCTTAACAATAAAAGAAACACAACTGCCAATGTATCCTAGGGACTTGTTCCTACCAATATATATATATTCGGATCAAATATGTATATATACATATTCGGATCAAACAGATTTCAAATTCCTAAAACTCAAAATTAGTTGGAAGAGCAAAATTACAAAACATCAAGCTAGTAGCTAAATATAATGCTATAAGAAGACTATTCTGAAAAGAAGATTGGCTGCTTAAAGTTAAAGGAACATTAGGGTCAGCCACTCATGTCAAAGGCAAGCAAATACCATTCCAAGTATCCCAGATAATATGCACTAATAGTAGGTTTCAGCTAGATTCAGTCTGATGCAGGTGCATGTTTAGCAGCTGCAAAGGCAGCACACAAACACACACATTCACATATAGACATGTATGCAGAGCCAAATACAAACTCTCTCTCTTGAAATGCTGAGAACAGAAAACTACAAACAGGGAAACCTCAAAAGTAATGCGCTCATATAAATTCTTGAATGTGAACTCTCCATCTCCTTATGATTTTTAAAATTCATAACAGTCCAAGATGTTTAACTATGCATGGATACACATTCAGGCTGAAATTCTAGAAAAAAAAAATTATTTCTCCCAAAGGCTTACTAGCTGTTGGCACTTAAGCAAATTATCTAAAATTTTTGTACCTTTGTTTTTTTCATTTTATAAAATATCAGACAGTAGAACTTATCTCAAAGGCTTGTTCTTAAGTTTACATATAAACAAGATAGCACATAGTAAGTGCTAAATAAATGTTGATTAGTACATTATTAATACATTAAATACCATATTTAATAGTTTAGATGAAGAAATAAAAAGCAAAACTATGATTTATTTTGTCAGAAATCTTACTTGCATTCATAAAAGCATGCTTTTCTAATATTTTTTTCAGTTTTTCTATAATTGTTTTAAATATATAAATATATACACATATAACATTCTGGAAGAAAGCTCAACATAATTAATTTTCAATATATTTTAGTGAAAATGATGTATAGATTGAGGTTTCAGAGAAAAGTAGTTTCACTGAGTGATGATTTTTAGCTTTCTGAAAGATACAGTAGTTAAGTTATATTTTAAATAATAAAATAATACTTTCTGAGGTGTTTTTAAGTATAGCTTTTCTTTCTTTGTTGCTCTTAATTTCTAGATGGCATATTAGTGCTGATTGAAATATCTAACTTTAGCTGGGCACGGTGGCTAACCATAATCTCAGTGCTTTGGGATGCTCAGAGGGGAGAATCACTGGAGGCCAAAACTTTGAGAACAACCTGGGCACCATAGTGAGACTCCATCTCTACAAAAATTTAAAAGAGAAAAAACAGCCAGGTGTGTAGTGCCTCACTGTAGGCTACTTGTGAGGCTGAGGTGGGAGGATCAGATAGTTTGGCCCAGGAGTTAGAGACTGCAGTGAGCTATGATTGCACCACTGCACTCCAGTCTGAGTGACAAAGCAAGACCCTGTCTACATAAATAACTACATATATACATCCATAAATGCACAAATAAATCATATGTATCTGACTCTATGATCTGTGATTTTTAATACTTCAAAATGGTCTGAAATATATAAAGGGAAAATTAATTTTGAGACTTTATTAACCAGTACATTTGCTTTTCATTACTTGATTCATGATAGTTTATTTGCAGAAGGAAGAAAAAGTAAAAACTCTTTCTAGAAAGTTGATTTACTTTCAATTACTCTTTTTCTCTTATGTACTTATATAACAGATATTTAGTTTAAGATAATAGTATACTTAAATTACTTTTATTAATTTACTACAATTTAGTTCTTAGCTATCAAACTTGTACAATATTATCTGATGTGATATAAGGACAGAAATCTTCCACCTCTATATCGCAGACAGTGGAAATGTTTGTTTGTTGTTTTGTTTGAGAATTTACTTTGGGGAGAAAAAAACTTCTCTTAAAATACCATTGCACCTTTTCATTTGAAATATTTTCTACTTAGTTATAATTTAACAAAAATGTCATTGATTGCTTTCTTGCTAGGAATCATGATAAGAGCACAGAGATGAGCAAGTTATAATCCCTACTCTAAAAGAATCATATCCAGTTCAATAAGAGATCAGACATTTAAACCAATCATATAAGGGAGCCAAATACTACTTGAGAAAAGTAATAACCATTCCCATGTACATGAATTAAGAAGACTGTGAAACATGTTCTCACTCATAAGTGAACCCTGAACAATTATCATAATACTACAAGAAAGGGACTGGCAGTAGTGGGTCACTGCCAGGGGTGTGGTGGGGGAGAGGGGACACACTTCATCAATAAGGGTACCTGATCTCAAACCAGGTGACTGGGGACCAAACTTTACTTGTATAATGACTATGTGTATACCTAACCCTGAATTGTACCCCACATCTTTAAAATAAAAATTAATAGAAAAAATATCTATTTAATGAATCCCCAAATGTAAGTAAATCATACCAAAAACTGAATATAAAATGGTACATAATATCTAACAGAGCCACCCAATAATCCTTAGCTATGCAACCAAGTCCAACCAAGGAGTTGCATTTCTGTGGGAAAAATAAAAAATAAAAAAGGGAACTCGTTATAAATTATTTAACTGCAATATTTATGCAAAAATAGCATTTTATATATCCTTTGCCTTTACAAATATCAGCCATGGATATAGCATCCTGTATTCATCAAGTGCCAATTTCCTCTGAAGTTTTAGTTTCAAGGATGATCAAATGTAGAAAAACGTTATTAGGCTGTTGATTTTCTTGGACAATTCCAAAAATACCAGATGCATGCATAGTCATAAATACTCCACTTTTATGTGACGCCTTAACTTCTGAGATGATGATGTTGAAAAACACCCCAGATGACATCTTGAAATGGGATCAACATGTCCAAGCCTGAGGCGCCCTCGATGAATAGCACAGGCATGGCGGAGTTATCCTTCGGTACTCACTGGATGAGAAATTTTCCCGGGTGAGTAATGCTTGCAGAAGCACATTTGGCGTGCTCTTTCAGGCCAACTCCATGGGTTCTGACGGCAGGTGACTGACTGTTCCTGCCAGGATCAGCGCCCACACACGGTGTAACACCAGGCACCTGCCATGCTTCCAGAGGGATCTGATGGATCTCCTCGCCAGGCAATCTTTTAGGCATTGCATAAAAATGTTCATGGATTGAATGTAATCTCTCCTTTAAAAGACAGCAAAAGCCATTAGAGGTGAAGAAAATGAGTTTTAAAACAGCTAAGTGACTTAGCCAAGATCACAGAGCTAGCAAAAAAACAAAAACAAAAAACAAAACAAACAAACAAACAAAAAAAACAGAGCGAAGACATAAACTCTGAGCTTTTGGCATTAAGAGCACAATTCTTCCCTGTGAGCGCAGCCTATGCTATCACTCACTGTCACCATCCATTCGCTCATTCAAATGAACGAAAAAAAGGAAGAGCTATAAATGTATAGTATATAAATAAATGATATAGTATATAAAGAAAATAATTTACAGTATATGATATTTGTAAAACCAAGCTAAGTTGTTTAACTGATTTTTAGTAACAATTTTTTCTCACCTCCTTCACAGTGAAGGGGATGAATGCGATGACATGAAACATAAAGGCTCGCATATTCGGCGTTTAGTCATTCCAATTCAGGTTTCAAATGTTGAATTGGAAGATAGATTCCAACTCAGATTTCAGAAGTTATCTTGAATGTTAATATATGACTTTGAAATGGAGGAGACGATAGGCCAGTAAGTATTCCTCAGGAAAACAGAAAATGTCATTCTATGTATAACAATCATGCTGATTACAAGTCAGTAAATGAGTGTTTATACTTCTGAGAGGAGGCATTGCCAGTGTCTAGTAAATACACTGGGTTACTTACAAACAGTGAACATGTGGCAAATCTTGGGGAGACACAGTTATTCTAAGTGCTCTGAGTTCATGTCTTGATAGAGCCTTAGTAAGTTGCTAAATATAACATAGGATTAGAAACTACAATTATCCCTTATAATGAATAATCTAAAGAATCACCAAACTTTTTACTAAAGGGTAATTACTTAAAATAGAGTTACTTTGAAGAACCGGTTTTCTTTGAAGAATCAGCTTTTCAACAGAGAAATTGAGTGTGACTACTTTGACATCGTTCTTTTAAATTCTTCCAAAACACTTTTCTCCCTAGGTTTGTATTTTTAAAGAGCAATATGTTTGTTTTATTTTCATCTATATTCTATTCCATTATGAGACATGCAGAATTGTGTGTGTGTATGTGTGTGTGTGTATGTGTGTGTGTGTGTGTGTGTGTGTGTGAACACAAAATATAATTAGACTCCGAATGGGCAGCAAGAAAGGTTAAATGTTCAATCTGTTCTATTTTGAGACATGGGAACAACTGCTTTCTCTGTGATGATGTCCTCAGAAATCCCAGTTAGTATGAGGAGAATTTCTAATTGAGAATGTGAGGGCCGCTTACTTTTTTTGAAGTACTCCTTCTTAAATGTGCCTTGTATTTAGGAATCACTTAGCAGTTCAGGGCACTCCTGGGTGTTTATATTTGGTACACCGCCTGTGATGGAAATCTGAGGCCTCCATCTGCTGAGTGTGAGCAGAGCAGTCCCTTCTGTGTGAATAGGCAGAGAACACCTTGTCTGCTGATGAAAGAGTGGTGTTAAATTTCAATCTGATTGTAAGAGGAGGGTCCAAGAAACTTACTCAAAGTTAACAAGATAAGTTTTTAAGATGGTTGAGTTTGCATTTCTGCTTATCCCAGTTCTAGGAAGTAATCTTTCACCCATAATATAGCCAATCAAGACAAATATATTAGACTTGGCAACAAATCACTTTCATTGTATCATATTACTATGTTTAGGGAGATAGCAATCAGTAATTAAGAAAAATAAATTAATATTCAAAAGTCACCAAACTTTTTGCTAAAACATAATTACTTAAAATAGAGTTGTTTTGAAGGACCAAATTTTCAATAGAAAAATTAAGTGTGACTACTTTGACATCATTCATTTAAATTTCTGCAAACACTTTTTTCTCTTGAATTACCAGATATAATCCTTTTTCTGTTAAGGAATCATATGGACACACTGGAATTCTGATCTTGGGCCTTTCTTGAAAATTTATTCTACAACATGTAAAATACAACTGGAGACAGGAACAATTTTAAAAAAAAATCAAATTTAAACACTATAGCTTGGCTCAGTGTCTCATGCCTGTAATCTCAGTACTTTGGGAGGCTGAGATGGGAGAATTGCTTGAGCCCAGGAATTCAAGACCAGCCTTGGCAACATGACAAGATCTAGTCTCTAAAAAATAAGAAAAATAAGCCAGGCATGATGGCATGCACCTGTAGTACCAGCAACTCAGGAGACTGAGGCAGAAGGACTGCCTAAGCCTAGGAGGTGGAGGCTGTGGTATGCTGTTATTCTGCCATTGCACTTCAGCCTGGGTGACAGAGTGAGACCCTGACTCAATAAATAAATAACACTGTAAAACACATTACTGTGTAATTGTACAGGTCTGTTTGGCAAGGAATCATTGCTTTAAAAATTCTAACAAACTGCTTTGTGGTTGGCTTCATAGCTCCCATTTAAGGGTAACAGTCTGTTAACTTGCTCCTCAATTCAGCTTTTATTAGAAGAAAATATAATAAATGTCACACAAAATGCTACTGATAGATGCATTCTCTGAATTTAAAATATGATTTTAGAACTGAAATAAAATAAATGTGACTTTTATAAGGCAATTAGTTCACTAATGCTATCAAGAAAGTAGGTAGATGAAATGAAGATAGCTTCAACAATTTTAAACCATGGATTCTATAGTCATTTCAACAAGGATGCCAGATGAAATGGGGAAGGAATTAATTCCTTGTGTGCTTACAAGCTGCCCTATGAATTAGATAAAACTTTGGATTGTAACGGCGGATCATTATAATTTCCATGAATCTCATGATTGTTGAATGAGAGTGCAGAACGCTCAAATATTTGTCCTACTTCTCCTTTATTCTCAAGTGCCCAAATTGATTTCAATGTTAACGTAGAAAATATTTATTGAGGTTACAATAGATAAGGTACTGGGCCAAACATAATTGAAGTCTGTAAGAAGTAAAATAGTAAATGCATCATAGGAAAAGTGTTTGGATGGTTAAGCGTGAATGTTCTATGCCACTTGCTTTAACACTGCTCTATAAATACAGTTGTGACTTTTGTAGCTTAAGGTCAGTAGGTCCCATACCTTGAACGATAGACATGCTATTTCGACACAAGTGACTGACTATGGGATGTTTTAACAGAGAAAATAATTACTAATTCTATTCCCATTAGTAGAGAAATATAAATTAGTTAATGATTTTCTTTCCTTATCATTTTTAAATTTAATGATCCTGAAAATGTTGGATAGCTGCTCCTAGAATTACAAAAGAGTCAAGCAGGGCATTTTTAAAGAAAAATGTAATGGATTTTAAAGTCACTGTGTCATAAAAGGTTAGCAAATTTCTATGGACATTCCACTTTAAGTGCAGAAAATTATTTTTGAATAGATGTCAGATAGTTTTAGAAGTACTCGTATACAAATGACTTTTGTCAGATACATAGTAACTTGCATTTATAATGTATGGACATTTGAAAAAAATTTACTATGCCTTTGTAATATCATTTGTAGTAATGAACTTTAAGTAATTTCCTAATCTTATGGCTAAGGGCACACATCTAAAAGAAATGTTAATGAAATACGTTTTCAACTCAATCATTAGACATTCACTTTATGCTTTGTTTTATAAAGGTGATTAAACTACTTTCATCTAGAAGATTTGGGATAGGAGAAGATAAGCAATGTCACATTTAAAAAAACATAATTTATTTTAAAGGGAAATAGAAAAAAGATTATACTGTCATGGTTTTTAGCCTTTTGAAAGCTATTGACTAACTCTTAAAGGTGTTGATATGACCTCTCCATTTAAAAGTTTATTATGCTTATTAGAAAAAAAAATCATAGATAAAAGGTATTTTCAAGGAACAAGGCTGGGTCAGACAACTGAAGTAGGTGTCTTCACATTATTTATCTCCAGGTTGAGAAAGGGTCAGGGAGAGAAATCCCTCTGGGTCTAATTCAGAGGAACTAGCACATAAAAAAAAAAAAAAAAAAGATATATGAATCAGATTTTGCAGGTCTGCTTTCATGTTATTTTTTGTTTTTCATTTTGATATTTCTTTTTCAATGTGTAAAGAATACTTTAGTTATGGATTTTTAAAAATATGCTTTTTGATCTTATAGCTAGATGAAAATAGTCCTTCATATGCATCAGTATATAGGTAAAAAGCTATTGCTTAATTGATTTATATTTCCACCTAGCTAATATCTGTGGGCCTCTAGAAGCAGCTAGGTGTGATTCATTTTCAGAGCACTTTAACATGAGGTAAATAAGAGAATACTTGTAAGAATTTATGTCCGTTTTGATTAAAACAATTACGTGGCGTGTGTTTGGATGTGAGACTACAGTAAAGCAAAATGCACGCTAAGAGTGCTTGTATTATTTTTCTTTAGATTTTTATTTCATTTTAATAATGTAATCTTAAATACTTTATAATACAAGAGCTTTACATGTATTTAACATCTGTACAGAATCAAATATATTTTGCATATATATTATAATTTGTGCAATATTAATGATAATTGCAAGGCATGTGATAAATATTGCTGAAGAGTGATCATTTTTAAAAGTACTACTCATATTACAATGTAGTATGCTGGCAAGTTACCAGATTTGGCCACGCAAAAAATTTGGCTAAGTATATACACTATTCACAAGGTAAAATAGACTTGGTAATAATGATGAAATTGTAACAAATACTACTGACATGTGGATTCAAGTTGAAAAATAACTTTCCTAAATAATTCTAAAAGACAACTCAATCCATAGCTTTTTTTGACCTAAGGTGGTATATTGAACAGTCTTTTTCATATTTTTAAAAGTTGGACAAATGACATATATAATGTTCAGAAAAGTGTTATGATCTGATTGTCATTTTAGAAGGATTGTTCTGGCTACTATTATGATCCAAACCTCTCAAGACTATAAGTGTTCTTTAAAGGTTTATTTTAAGCTGCTGTGTGGATGGCAGACTTCGGGGGGAGGGGAGTAGAAATAAGAAACCCAATTAGAAATTTACTACAATAACACGAGATCAGTGATGAGGACAACTTGGACCAGTATGATAGTGGAAATCCCTTTGAAACATGTTGAATTAGGCTATATATATTTTTTTCTGACCACATCTCCTTTTATGCTGTGTTTTATAAAGGTGATTAAACTACTTTTTTTTTTTTCCTGTCCTCTTACTCTTTTGTGATGGACTATATTTTGAAGGGAAAAGATTTGCTGATGGACTAATTGTGGAGTTTGAAAAAAATGGGTAGTCAAAGATTATTTCAAGTTGTTTGGCTGACATCTAGGGGAATAAAGAAAGAAGATTAGAGATAATTTGGGAAAGATAATCAGAAGTTCAGTTTTAGACTTGATAACTCTAGGATAACTTTTAGACCAACAAAATTATTCAGGAAGTAGTTTGATATATAGGCCTATTATTTGATTGAATGGTATGGGCTAAACATATATATTTGCAGTCATTTGTGAGCACTTGGTTTGTAAAGGCAGGAAACTTAATGGGAACATCTAGGCATGAGTGTAGAAAGAGAAGATGAAGTGTGGGATCCAGTGACTTACCTTTGGGCATATCAACAATAGAAAGTGAGAGCACCGAAGTAGACTAAAAAAGTGACTAGTGAGTAACAAGGCACTCAAGAGAGTGGTGTTTTGATAGCCAAGTAATGCCCGAGTAACAAAGACTGAATAACCACTCAGGAGAAATCAGATAAGATAAAGCTGGAAAGAAAATCCAATGGACTCAGAGATATAAGTGTCATGTATAACCCTAACAAGAGCTGTTTCCTAACAAGAGTACAATGCCAGATTAGAATAGATTGAACAGGCAATTGAAGGATCAGAAGAGGTAATTGTGAGTATAGACAATTCTATAAAGGACCGTCCTGTAAAAGGACAGAGAAATAGAGAAAATCTGGAGAGATATAAAAGAGATGGATAGATAAATATGGGAAATGTTACATTATACCTATATGCTGATGTGTAAAGGGCTCATAGAAAAGGAACCATCAAAATATCACCAAGCAACAATTTATTGCCTCTAAGAGACTCACCTCACTAGAAAGGACATTCGCAGACTCAAAGTAAGAGGATGGGAAACAAATTTTGAAGCGAATGGAACTCAAAAGAAAGGTGGGGTTGCGATCTTAGTCTCAGACAAAATACCCTTTAAGCTATCAAAAATCAAGATATAGAAGGCCACTACATAATGATAAAAGTTTCAATCCATCAGCAAGAAATATCCATCCTAAACATATATGCACCCAACATAGGAGCACCAACTTTCATAAAGCAACTCCCAAGTAAACTAAAAAAAGATATTGACTCCAATACCATCATAAATGGGGACTTCAATACCCCACTCACAACCCTAGACAGATCATCAGGACAAAAAAAAAAGAACGAGATCCGAAACCTCAATGTGACTCTTGATCAAATGGACTTAATTGATACCTACAGAACCTTCCATCCAAAAACCGCAGAATACAAATTCTACTCATCACCGCATGTAACGTACTCTAAGATCGACCACATACTTGGCCATAAATCAAGCATAAGCAAATTTGAAAGGACCGAAATTTTACCATGCACCTTCTCGGACCACAGTGGAATAAAAATAAACATTAACACCAACAAGGTCCCCCCAAAACCCAAAAAGACATGGACTACTAAGCAGCATGAT
>CAUYQG010163833.1:0-14709 GCA_963574415.1 Tarsius wallacei
AAATTTGATGAAGCTGTGAGGTAGATACATGGAAATTTAAACTTTCCTAAATGCTTGAAATACATCATTAAGAAAAAAAAAGAAAGAGAGAGAGAGAAGGGCACAGCAAGACAGTGGAATTGCAGGTTTGAGAAAAGGAAATGTCAGAGAGAACAGGGGTGTCCACCCTGCTATGGGAGACACCCGCTCCCCACCCACCTGCAGCCCCTGGTGGCTTGGCCCCTCCAAGCAGACAGGTGAGCTAAGCTTCAGGAAATAGTAACGAAGCTGACATGTGTGGCACCAGGCAAGGCCCTTATTTATTTACAGACTTCACAAGCATCTAAAGTTCTAAAATTACTCATTCTAAAATTCTAAAATTACTCACTACCAACTTTAAAAAGCAAAATTGTCTGCACAGCTTTATCTGAACAACTTTAAAAGTGAAAAAATGAAAACTGGACCACAAAGGTTGGAAAAATCTTGTGGAACCAGCTTTGCCACTTAAGCTCAAGGTATTTACTGGCCTACAGTACACACAGAGATCATGGAAACAGTTTCCTTCAAATTCATGCTCTTGAGGTGTCCTCAAGAAATCATCTGACAAGAGCCCCCAGCTTTTCTTGCCCATCAATTTTTAGACAAGAGTTTTATGAAAAGCAGGACACAAATAGCCCTGACTGGATTATCACAAAACCAAGGAGAGGTCGCCCTGCTTTGTGCTGGCAGCTAAGCGGACAGCATGACCCCTCTAGAACTCTCAACATCAGAGCCTGTGCACCCTCAGGAGCTGTGACGCCCGCAAGGAGCAAAGGGGACAAGGACGTCTCGGGAAGGGGTCGGAAAGGGCATCTGGGGAGGGAGGGCCCAAGTGGAAGAGGGCAAGGCCTCGCCTTACCCGGCAGTGGAGGTCCCAGGGCACATGCGGGGGGGGGGGGGGCTGGCGCGCGGCAGACCCGCTACTGGCGCCCAGGGCGGGCATGGGGGGCCTGCTGGCGGGGCGTGTCTCGATGTTTTGATTTGTCAAAGGGAAGCCCAGAGAAAGTTAAGCCAGGTGTACACCCCTGGGCCCTCAAGCTACCTTCCTACTCCCCACCCCGTCTCCCCTGACCCTGCTATGGCTCACAGGTGGCCACCCACCTTCTCCATAGTGAGGACACTAGCTGCCGCCTCCCCCGCCCGCTGGCCTTGTGCCTTGCTGGTTTCCCTCACCTTCTCCCCCCACCCCCACTCTACTCCAAAGCCCTCAAATGCTGTGCTCGGCCACAGGCTAGAGTCCATCCCTTGGGGATGCATTCACATGCCAAGTATCAGGAGACCTGTGGCGAATGCTGACCACGCCCCCAACCTCCGGTGTTGAGTCCACATGTGCATTAGGCACCTAGGGTGCGCCAGGCACTGTCCTGGGCGTTGGGAACTCCGCGCAGACAGGACAGACCCACCCCGTCTCTTATTCAAAAGGTCAGACAGAATTTCTGCAAAATTAACCTACACCGAGCCCTTCTTTGGCAACTCCCCCCGTGAACGTCCTCCCCACACACCAATGTCCTTGTGCCACCTTGACTCTGACGGAGGCACGCCTAGCTCATCCGCATCTCCGCACAACACCTCCCACGTCCCAGGTGGGGTGACTCTTGCTCCTTCAGGCCTTCGCCACCTGCCCGTGAGCCCAGGCCCCAGGCCTTCTGCCCCCCTCCCTCTGAAGCCAGGACAGTCTCCACCCCAGCCAGGTACCTCTGAGGGCACCTCCCAGATCACGCCTGCAGCACTTCACCTGCACCCAGGGCCCCTCTCCTACCCGCTCCCTTTCAGATCTAGTCCCCAAAGGTATCAGGTGCACAGGACCCTCCTGCTCCTGCTCTGCCCCGTCCTAAGCCACTGCTCCTGTGCCTCCATGACAAAGGGCTCCATCCTCTAATTCCAGCTTCAGAGGGCACCTCCTCCTGGGAGCCCTTCTCCATCAGTCCTGTAGAGCGGCCTCCCCCCGCCGTGAATCCCTGAAGCATGCCATCATCCACTTTGAGTTCTGTGCTCTGGACAGAACTTCTGCAAAACTAACTCACGCCAGCCCCTATTTCGGCAGCCCCCCCCCATGAATGCCCAACTGTCAAGTGAGGAGCTCCCAAACGCAGGGCAAGCTTGCAGTCATCACAGAGCACAGGTCTGGGTGCTCAGCGGGCGCTTCACCCCAGAGCTCTGAGTGCTCAGACATCCATCCTCAATGTGCAGGGTGCACCGAGGGGAGGGCCTCTGACCACAGACACTGCAGGACTCCTGGGAGAGCCACACAGGCAGGGGCAGGAGTCAGGAGAAGGGAGCAAAGGCAAGGCCCAGGAAACATCAACAGCACCACAGCCTACTGCCTGCCAGAGAGGGCGCCCGCCCAAGACAAGGCCAAGGCTCAGCCAAGGCCAGGGGAGGACAAGAGCCAGCTCCGTGGCAGGCCAGGGCCAGCGCCACAAAGGGAGTGTGGATTGAAGAGACTGGTTTCAACTCTACTGAAAGAAACTCTGGCCATCAAGTGACCAAGTCTGGCAGGGCTGGACTCTGGACTCCTTGACACGGAGGCAACAGCTAAAGCCACGAGTGACTGATTCTACACGCAAGTTGGCTTAACAAGAGAAAAGCAAATGATCTGAAGGCCAAGCTCTAAGGAAAGGTCCAGAAGGGAAAGGAACAGCTGGGGTAAGTGTGGATCCTCTGTACACTCGCCAGCTTCCTGATGCGCTGGCCTCTGCCCCAGGCACCAGGGAGGCGCATGCTGTGTGCTGCTCAGGATTCTGCCAGGGTCCTCCCCACGTCGTTCTCCGTTCTCTCCCGCAACCACTCACAGCAGTCGCAACGGCACAGAGGCATTAGATCTGCTGCAGACACGGTACCTCAGTATGCTACGTGTGGTTTGAGCCAGTTCACTGTGGGCACACCAGGAGGATAGGGCTTCTGTGTGGCCAGTCTTAACAAACAAGCTGCTGTGAAACTAAGCATGGAAAGTGCCCTCTGAATGACCAGGCTGCTGCCGCCCACACTGGCTCTATCACATGCATCCTGGAGGGCGCCTTTGGGTAAGGAACCTGACATTTCATCGCTTGCTGTGATGTCTCCACTTGCAAAATCAGGCACACACACAAGAACACAGAAGTAAGATGCTGTGGTCATACAGGCACGGTAACTATCACCATGGAAAACCAAATCAACTGAAAGTCCAAACACAACACTTATGAAACTTTTTGAGCCTTCTTATTCTTATAAGCCAACTTCCCCAAAGGCCTCAGTATTGCCTTCCTTGTAGTTTTGACGTAAACCCAACACTTAAAGGGAAATGTAGAAACCACTGTTGCATGGCTTGTGTTGCGTAGACTGCCTCAGGACTGGCATTCTCCTGATTCCATCTGGTACCAACAACGTAATGAGTTGTTCATGGCACCAACTGTGAAGATCAGCAAACAACCATGCTTGCTCATTTATCCACTCTAGTTTCATTTGCGTCCTTGAAATAAATGTTCACATCTACAATAAAGGGCCTCGTGGTTCTTTTGTCTGGAGGCTGTAAAACAAGCAATCCGGACCATTCTTCCTTTGGCCACCTGCCTTGGCCACAGTCCTTCAACAAGCGCTGCTCTCCCCTGGATCCACTGAAATGCAAGTCCCATGAGGGCAGGTGCTGTCCTTTTACTCAGCATTAATCCCCAGCACCTACCTGGCGCTCACTAAGCAAACAATAAACCATTAGCTTAATGAATGAGCAAATGAGCCTCACATCATGACCATCTTTAAATAGCATGCAACACACCCCTGCACTCATAAGGGATGTGCACACACTTCCGCATTCATAAACATCCTGCAGTTGTAGACTATACACAAACATGTACACAAGTGGACGCTGGTTGCCCCGAGAAGCACGTGCTGCGTGACCACTCTGCCGAGTGGTCCTCTGTCCTTTGGAGATAATAAGCTGAATTATACAGGATTCTAATAAACACTCAACAGCACGAAAAACACCCTAACTCTACAAAGTGGCATCCTTAAAGGAGCAGCGAGGCAATTTCAGCTGAAAGAAAGCAAGCTACTCTGCATGAACATCAGTGCCTCCACAGCACCCTGAAATGTGTCTGCAAAAGGTCATGTGCTAAACAGCCACTGTAAAGAATAAAAACAGTTGCTCTGGGTTTCTTGACAAATAAGAATAACCACCCTAGAACAGGAGCGACTGCCGGTGGGAACCTGGAGCCAAGCACACAGGGTTCTGCGCACCCAGCCTCCCCAGCAAGGACCACAGGGGGCTGGGGAAATGGTGCAGAGGGAGGACCAGGCAGTAGGGGTGGGAACCTAAGCCCTGGTCTCCTCTAATCTCACAGGCCTGGGGCCATGGACAAGATCTTTTTCTCTCTGGGTTCTGGTTTCTTCATGACAAACTACAAGGACTGGTCCAATTTTGGTGACTCTACAAAACATCTGAAAAAAAATTACATACATCATAAATACCGTGTAGGAGACAGTATTTCCCCTTTTTATTTTTTTTAGAAGTAATTAAAGCAGTGCACTAAATATATTCCCCATCTTGAAGCACCCCAACTTAAAACATGAATTTTAAATCAGTTAAAAATAACTGCCGTCTATTAGGGAAATACGAATCAAAACAACAATGAGATATCACTGTATACCCAACAGGATGTCTGTCATAAAAAATAGAAAATAAATGTTGATGAGGACGTGGAGAAACTGGAGCCCCTGTACATTGGTAGTGAGGACCTAAAATAATACAGCCTATCAAGAAACTAAAAGTAGGATTACCATATGAACCAGCAATCCCATTTCTGGGTATGTACTAAGAAGAACTGAAAGCAGGTCTCAAAGAAATATTTGCTCAGCCATGTTCACAGTAGCAGTATTCACAATAGCCAAAAGGTGGAAGCAACCCAAGCCTCCACTGATGGACAGTGGACAGAGACAATGTGATACACACACACGATGGAATATTATTCAGCCTTAAAAAGGAAAGACATTTTGACACATGTCTCAGAATGGATGAACCTTTGAGGACATTAAGTGAAACAAGTCAGTCACAAAGAGACAAGTACTGAATGATTCCACTCATGAGACACCAGGAATAGTCAAAGTCATAGAGACAGAAGGTCAAATGATGGTTGCCAGGAGCTGGAAGAAAGGAAGAACGGGGTGTTCGTGCTTAATGGGTGAAGAACTTCATTCAGTTCCGCAAGATAAAACGAGAACGGTGAGTACACAATAATGTACTTCAGTGCCACTGAGCTGTGTACATGAAAAAAGGTCACAATAGCAAATTCCATGTGATATATCAATATACCTGTTTTGCCACAATAAAAAAACAAAATGCCATCACACACATTAAGTGCCTCCTGACCTCCTGCTGGAAATGCTGTCACCTAAGAAGTGATCTGGCCCCCCAAAAAGAAGCGCAAAGCCAATTCTGATCATCTTCAGAGTCAGAAACATTGCCAGGGAGGAGAGCAATGAAGAGTGAACTGGCCAAATCTCAAAAGCCTGAAACACACAAACCAATCACAGCAAGAGGATCTCACTTGCATTCTTGGTTCTCACTTGGATTTGCTTGTTCTGACTCAAAATTTGTTTAATTAGGAGATGTGTGGGAAGGTGGCAACTTGAATCCTGACTGGATGGCTGGTATTAATGAATTTTTGTCATTTGGAGGAGTGTGATAACGGTATTGTGGTTGTGTTTTTCTACAAAGTCCTTCTCTTTCAGAGATATGCATAAAGTATTCACGGATGACATAAGATATGATGTCCAGCATCTGTTTCCAAATTACGTCGGCGTGAGGGATGAGAAAGCACTGACAAGGCAAGGCTGGCCACGAGTGAATGATGACTGAAGCTGTGTCACGGGCACAAAAGCATTCCTGATGCTCTTCTGTCTGGAGATATAATGGGAATTTTCTGTAAGAAGTAAAAAAAATACATAAAAGGCAACTACTGTTGTGGAAAAACTCTGGAGCAAATTTTCCAGATAAACTTAGTACAGGTCTTTATCCTTTCTGAGCTCTAAACTTCCGGTGAGACATTTCCACACACAGGAGTACTCACAATCCAAAGGAAATGGACACAACTGCCCCGCAACCAGCCTGATGATGAAACGGATTCAGGGCACACTTAGGTTACACCAGGATTAACCAAGTCCCTCAATGCAAACTAGGTCAGTGTAACTACTCAAAAGGAGAAGAAGCCCACCCTTGTGTAGGCCAGGCAAAAAGCGAAGGGGGAGGCCCTAGGCCAGCCCAGCAGAAGGCCCTCTGCGTGCCTGGGAGCCTGCCTGGGACTGAGCTGCAAGGATCGCATTTCACAGACAGCTGCTCTCTGTCAAGCTGAAGGGCGATCACAGGCTGGAAGGGCAGCGAGCGAGCGCTGGGGTAAACTGCAAAGCCCACCACACGCACAGAGCCCCAGCTTTGCCTACTACATGACACGATGTATTCTACGAACCCACGGGAATGTAAGCTCCTTGAGGGCAAGAAGGATCTTGACCCCCCACACACACACCACCCAGTCCCAGAACTAAGAAGACCGTCTGGCACGTGACCAGATACCCAATGAAGGTTTCTTGAGTTACTGACTACATGAATAGATATCATAAACCCATTTATTCAGAGAAAAAATCCAAAGGAAAAGAATCACAACGTTGGCAGTGCTTAGAACTCTGGTAGTGGGATTATGGGTGACTGACACATGACACCAGCCAGCCCGGGCACACGGCAACCTCACCAGGCCCAGTAACCACTACCACCAGATCAGGACCGGTCAAGGCTGGTTCTTACCCAGCCCCGCACACTCCTGCCCCTACGGCACTGAGCCCCCAGTCCTACACCCGACCCTCTCCTGCTGGGCAAGAACTTCTGGGGGGGTCTGGCCAGCAGCGGAACCAGCTGTGCAGCCCCACACCTGGAGCGTGTGGGATAGGCAGTCTGTTACATTCAGACGAGTGAACATTTTCTACTACAAAAGATTAGGGAGAAGCGGCCTGCAAATTTGACACCTGTTACTGGCTCTTAACAGCTAACTGCTAAATGTGGAAACAGATCTTAGCAAACTCTGTTCTTTAGAGCATCAACTATTAGGTGCAGTTTCAGATGATCGGCTCCAGCAACAAAGAGGACTCCACTGCATGTGAAACCATCTGTCATGATTTTTAAAAAAAAAGATGACCAGGAATACAAGTCCAACTATGGGTGGTTGCAGCTGAAGAAAAACACTCAAGCTCCCACAACCAGCAGAGATGGGTGGAACCGCAGGTTCACCAGAGCTGTGAGCCTCGCGGCAGAAAATACCCTTCACACTGTGCTTTCACACTTAGGTATGACCATGGCGTTAAGAGTTTTTTTTAAAGAGACATTTTCTTTTAGAGATAAATATCGAAGTATTTACAGAGAAAATAATATGATATCCTTTTCTAAATCCCAGGAGAGGGTGGGGGAGGGAATGAAACTAGGCCGAGTGAGAACTGATAATCGGTGAAGCTGGAGGACTGCACACAGCGTTTTATTAGACTCACCTCGCGCACCTGAAATTTTCTGCAAGGAAAAATGTCCTGAAGGATCTGTCAGAATATGAAACAGCAAGGGGAGAGAAAGAGAAACGAGGGAGGGGGAGGGGGAGGAGGAGGGGGAGAGAGGGAGGAGGGGGAGAGAGAGAGAGAAAGAAGGAGAAAACCAGCCTCCTGCTACTAAGACACTGCCCACGAAGCTTTACAACTAAGGAGAAAAGTTTCAAGAGCGCCGTTGCTCAATCAGAGGGAGCTCATTCAACAAGCTATCAAGTCAGTAGAGAAAACAAGCCATGTCAGTATTAGATCATTAAATCAGCTTTCTGGCAAAAAACAGTATTTCCAAATGTTCTGATGACAGCTGGATCAAACCCGCCAATACCTGACAGTAATAAATACAGTTATTTGGGAAGAAAAATAGGGAGTGACCTTACAGCTCCACTGAAGTATGCCAAATAAGGAAAGCTCGAAGCTGTAGGAAATGGAAAAGAACAGCTAATATTTGGCAAGCTTCCTTTATGATCAACAAATTAAAATGTTAAGGAAGCAATTTGTTGAGAAAAGATATTTTTAAAAGGAGCTGAATCATGCAGGTTCAGCCCCGGATATGGTCAATTGGTAATTTTAAATCATTTTTTAAAAGTTAATGTTTTCAGCCTCCAGAAACGGCATTTAAGACATCACTGAGTTAATCATCAGCTGCTGCTCCCCGGGCTCAGGTGGAGGGAGGGGCACCCGAATTCAGCTTCACTCCAGCCTTCCTTCTAACCCCTGGTTCTGCAGGGGCCCCAAACCTGGCTCTCACTGGCAGTCACTCTAATGACAAGGGCATACACAAAAATGTAGCCTGGAGCCAAGCTTAGGTTTCCAAAGCCCCTCTAGTTGCCAGTCCACTTTCAATCATTAGCCATGTGACCTAGTTCCAACCTAGAAAGCCGAACAATGCTGGATTTCTTCAACAAAAACAAGCGCAACGTACTGCTGGTTTTCGTGATCTGTGAAGAAGAAGACAACGTTCTTGTGATTGAAAAGCCATTCCCACTCCAAGGGCCCAAGTTCACAGCCAGTCGTTCAACAGAATGCTCACTAAGGGCCTAAGGGCTGGAGGTGCTCAGGACACAGTCCCTGTTCTCAGTTTCAGGGGTTTAGGGTGGGGAGGAGACAGGTTTTAGAAACAGTGGGTGATGATAAGTCACTGACGAAAAGTCAAGGAAGGAGGTGGGGGACGGGGACGGCTTCTCTGAGAATGGGACATCTCAGCCGAGACCTGAGGAAGTAAAACCAGCCAACACAAAGCAAAGTCACCCTCTAACGTGGGGTCTCACCACCACCACCAACCCAAAAACTGAAATGCTCTTGGCCGGGCTCCTGCCTGTTTGCTTGGTTACCAGCTGCTTAAGATTCTTTCTATCCTTGAGGAACACTGCATTTTTTTTTTTTTAGCAGGTTCTCTGGTCATGATCCCTACTCAGTAACAACTGAAATACACTGTTCTGTTTTCAAAATATCCTTTGTTCTGGCATGAAAACTGCACTAAGCAGAGTGCCTGGGCCTCATGTATCTTCAGCATTGAGTGAATATGTCAAGCTGGGGTCCTGGATGCATGATGTCACTCAGGACTGAACCACATTGTCTGGAATGGCCCAGCACCAGGGAGTGGGTGGCTCCAATGTGAGCATCCAGCCCCACAAGAACCGCCAGCACCAAGTGGTCACCTGCCCACGGAGGTCCCAGGGGTGTGAGTGGTGACCAGAGAACATGAGTGAGAGCAGACAGAGACAGAGGCACCCACACCACTGACCACACGACCCAATACGAGTCAGCTGGCCTGGAGGCCCCAGAGTTGCCCAGATAGTTCTGTCTTCTGGCCCAAGGCCAGGCCTTGTCTTGTCCCCAGCCACTATGGAGAAAAGAGGCCCTCACCTGTGGGTGAAGTTTATTAAACAGCACAGGAAAAACCCCACGGCCACCTTCATAGTCAGACATGACTATGTCCCGCAGAAACAGATGTCAATTCAGCAAGTCTTGTAAGGAGTTAGTGAGCTCGTTCACATGTCGTTTCATTAATCAGTTTCAATACTGCTAGCTGAACATACTGTCTCTGTGCAAAGCTGGCTACCGGGCAGCAGCCGGGGCTGCCTGATGCAGAACATCCAAGCCAACTCGTGCACAGCGGAAGGGGCAGGCACGCAGAGGGCACAGGACGCGCTTCCATCAGACATGCCTGCAGAGGCCTCAGAGCAGTGGGACCACAGAGCGGGCACGCCCTACCTCCGAAGTCAGAGCCCAGGCTCCCTGGCCTCAGTGTCCCTACTCTTTCAGTAAGCATGATGGAGACGACCTCCACAAATCACCAGGAAGAAAAGCCAAGAGGAGGGAAAAAAGCCCTCCTTGCAATTATGCAAAGCCACAGGAGGGCTAAGTCATTCTGAGCTAAGTCACCCTAGTGGGGGTGACAGCCTTGTGAGGGAGGTCACACATCACCCAGGCCAGACAGGCTCTGTCCTTCCTTTCCTGCCTCACTTACTTATGGAAAGACAGTCCCTCAGAGTTTAAAGAAGCCCAGAAGATTAATCCTCAACTAGTTAAACCCCGTCCTCTCACCTGCTTCAAATCTCACTCTGCTTTATTTAATTCAGAACAGCTGATTTCAGAGGTATCGCGCCCTCATCATACCAAAAGCTGACTATGAAGAGTGGAGAAAGGCCTTTCTGTGTTGAAAACATCTTTTATGTGTTGAAAAGTGGATGACAGTCATGCATTTTAACTCCCGAAGAAAAAAAGTGACTTCTGTTTCTATAGGTGTTTCAAAAATATGCCAATTATTAAACACTATGCCTGTGGCATGCTAGGCACTGCGGGAGGGACAGGGTTTTGGCACAGCACAGCCCCTGCTCAGACTAGCCGCAGCCCGGAAGAGGGCCAACCCAGGGACCCAGATGGCCAAAATACCCAGTGGGGTGAGGGCAGAAATACAGGGCAGGACTAAAGTGGCCGGGGGGTTCAGAGGAGGGCAGAGTCCACCTGCTGGAAGTGAGCTGGAGGGATTTTTGTCCAAACAGAAACAGAAACCGAAGCTGGGCAGGTCTTCAGAGGCTGAAGGATGGGAGAGGAGGGTGCTCCAGGGAGGAGGCACAGTTTGGGCAGAGGTGTGGTGGCATGACCAAGGAGGGGCCACAGAGAGGTCAAGGAGGACGAGGCCAAGAACGGACCACAGCATTTGGCTTCAAGAAATCTGTGTGCTCCTCATGGGAGTCAGGGGGAGGCCCTCCACACAGAAGCAGGAGCAGCACAGAAACACCGCCTGGGCTGGGTGCGGCTCAGCCTGCAATCCCAGCACTTTGGGAGGCCAAGTCGAGGGGACTGCCTGAGCCCACAGGTTCGAGACGCACCTGGGCAACTTGGCAAGACCTTGTTTCTACAATAAATCAAAAATTAGCCGGGCGTGGTAGCACATGCCTGTAGTTTCGACTACTTGGAAGGCTGAGGCGGAAGGATCGCTGGAGCCCAGCAGGTCAACACTGGGCTGGCCATAAGCGTGCTACTGCACTCCAGCCTGAGTGACGAAGTGAGACTCCAACTCCAAAGAAAAGAAAAGAAAAGAAACACCACCAGCCACCAGAAAGTCCTCAGACCTGGAGGAACAGTTGAACTTGCTCTGATGAGGGCGACTTGCGAAGTCACTAACCACCAGAGGAAGCGTGCCCTCCTGGGCCTGCAGGAAACAGATGGCGTGGTTGGTCTGTCCTGGCTGGGAAAGGCACCACAATCCGAAGGCTTCCCAGCCCCAGGGAATGAAACTCATCCTTCTGTGCAGTCCACTGCATTTCCCACATCTCCTAGACTTTTTGATGGGGCCACTTTAGAGCCTTCAGTGAAAGAATGGAAAATACCAGCTGGGGTACACAATTAAGGTCAGAGAGGGAAGAATAATGAGGGAAACAAATGCAACTGTGGAATAACATTCTGATCATTATGGGACGTGATTGGGGGCTCCCTGCATTGATGACGTAAAACTTGTGCCTGGCTTGCACACTTGCATCTGAGAACAAGGAGGAAGCGCCAGACTGAACACTGGAACTTAAATTATAAAACACCTGCAAGACACTCATGGTCCTCCCACTGTAAAGCCAGGCTAAACCCTCCCTGCCCCTCCCCAGGCCTTGTTTTCCTTGACAACCTATGAGAAATGACCAGGCACTTCCTGGCTCCCCAGCACTATAGAGAAAGAGATCACACATAGGGCCTGGTCTCTCATCTGATGATTCCCCCCCACCAGGCCAAAAAACGGAATTCAGTGACCACTGACAAGAGGGGCTGCGGGGTATGGAGGAGTCGGAGCCCCTGATGTTGGGAAGGCGGCAGGGTTTTGCTGGGAGGCTCCAAGGAGAGGCTCCCACCCAGCACAGCATCAGCACTCACTTAGCAGGAAGACGCCACAGTGTTGGAAAGATTCCAGGCAAGAGGGTAGGGGACGAATTAACAGAGGGAGGTAGATCACCTCTGCAGAGGGCATCACAATCATCACAATTCAGGCTGAGTCCATTTTTAGTCCTTTTGCACATGCACAAGTATATAAATAAAAACGGGGCACAGCACTGCTGACAATGGGTGCCACATAAACATGACAGGTATATGATTTCTTAGTCCAGCATGCAGAGGGGGAGACAGGTAATAAGAGCTCCCATTTGCTGAACGGTTACCAAGAGCATCTCACTTGAGGGAGGGGCACCCCTCCAATGAGACAGCTGAGTCACTGGGGACGATCTCTCCTCTCACAGACATCCAACACCTAATTGACAAAGGCAGGATTTGAACCCAGGTCTGTGACGCCAAAGCCCATACTGCTTCCCCTTCCCATCACAACCAAACAGCTCCTACGTTGTTAAGTCTCTCACAAAGCTGCTCTGAAGACAGTCCCCACACGTGTCAATTGTGTGTTACTCATGGCAGCCTGGTTGCAAGGGCTCCCAGAAGATGACTTCAAAAGACAAAACCGACATGTTTCCTATAAAACCAGTGTCATCACATTCAGCCTTGCCTCACACACAACTTTAAGTATTGTGACTTCCTGTTCAATATGGCAGATTATCTCTGCTCCTTTGGAACAGGAAGGCATAAACTCACTGGGCAGAGAATAGGAGAGGCGAGGGCAAATGAAAAGCCCCCCAATCTCAGAAGGTGGAGAGCCTTGCAACCTAGAGCAGTCTCTCCAGCGCAGCCTCAAGACAGAGCAGGCAGCAAGCTCACCCAAGCCGCAGAACTTGGGAAGGTGGCAGGTGGGCAACGGCCACGGCCAGGAGCAGTCAAGCCCTCCCCCACCACTAGCAGAAGCCTGGGGTTTCTCATGGCCACATGCAGGGGTTGAGTGGATGTCCTGACCCGCTCCCCAGTCTGGCTCCTAGAAGACAGGTGGTCAGACTAAGTGCTCCCAACCACCCCCCAGCAGGACACCAAGAGCTTCTCACTGGACAAACTGATCAGTCCAAGAGAAAGGAGCCACAGATACTGATGCCTGGGGGCCTCCCCCAAACAAGACACCTGGGTTGATCACTTACAGTGAAGGCCACCACAACCACCTACACCCCGACACACACACAGCTTCTAGTGCCTTGCTCTTGCATATACGAACAGGCAATGAAACCACACACTTGAGGAAACCTCTAACTGGGACCAAAACAAAGTGACAAACAAGAAACAGAGACAAATCAACAGGAGAAATGACAAATAAATTTGGGTCTCATCACACAACTGGGTTTAAGCATCAGAAAAAACAGACCACGGTTACTACAAATTCACAGATGAATCTCAGAAACATAACTCAAGTCACAAAACCAAGTCCTGAAGTCTACATGCAGAATGATCCAAGCAATAATAATAATACACTAACTAAGCATATATACGTTTGTGGTAAAACTACATTATTTTAAGGCTATGGCATAATAAGCACAAAACTCAGGTCACTTGTCCTAGAGAGGGAGGCAGAGGAATGGGAGGGGAGGAGCATGGCCGGTGGAAGCGAAGGATTGGTAAAGGTCTGGTCTTGGGCTGGAGGGCTCACCCGTGTTCATTACATTGTTACTCTGTAACCAAAATGCACAGCATACAACTGTCTGCATGCATTAAATGCCGTAAAGGATTTACAAAGTAAAAACAAAAACAAAAAGAAGCCAATGCAAAGAACAGAAAAAAACTTTTTTTTAAACTGTGATGAACTACCCAGTAAGCGTCATTTTCATGAACCGAGAACAGACCGTAAGAATGACGCATTCGGAAAACAAGAAAGAAAACTTGAGAAGAAATTTAAAATAGGATGAATAAACGTTCAGAAAGACTGGAAGGTTGAAAAACTCTCACAGAAAACACAGCAAAAGAGAGAGAAAGGAAAGGCAAGGAAAATGAGCAGATCAGGCCACAAGGTGCAGCATCTGAGGAACACGAGCTCCTGGGGACAGAACACAGAGGCATGAGACAGAACATGAGAAGCAGGCCAGGGCATGTTGTCATGAAACTGAGAAGAGGAGGAGGCCTCTTCAAGGTGTCAGGAACAGCAAAGTTCTCACTTGGAACACCCTCAACAAGGGGAGGATGCAGAAGGAGCCGCATCTTTCCAATACGGAGGGATGCGCTTTCCACCCGGGGATTTGAGCATCAGAACGCAGATCATGTCGCATCAGATATGGCTGTCCTGCAGCTACTGGAGAAGGTCCCCCCAAATGAGAGACCAAGAAGGACCAGAGCTCAGGAGACAGACAACCCAACGCAGAAGAGAAAGAGGGAGAGGCCCCAGGAAAAAGAAGACAGGGAACCCAGAAGGGCAGCTGGTCCCATACTCACAGTGGCCACTCCAGAGGGGGTGAGGGGTCAGGAGGGGGTGTCACCAAGAAAGATGAAACCCTCCCTACCTGACAGGCAGCCCTGTTCTAGGAGATGGATATTGCTGGAGGACAGTTTGGGAATGCACTAGACAGAGTACACAGAAGACTAATATTTATGCAGCCACGGCCATCCAAACGCTAAATATCTGGAAATCAATTGGGCCAAAAGGAGAACTACAACTACTCCAAGAAGAAGGGGAAGCCGGGCTCGGTGGCTCAGCCTGTAATCCCGCGCCTTGGGAGGCTGAGGTGAGTGGATTGCCTGAGCCCGCGGGTTTGAGACCCGCCTGGGCAACTTGGTGAGACCTCATCTCTACAA
>CAUYQG010163841.1:0-19922 GCA_963574415.1 Tarsius wallacei
CCCGGCTGATTTTTTGATTTATTGTAGAGATGAGGTCTCGCTTGCCCAGGCGGGTCTCGAACCCGCGGGCTCAGGCAATCCACTCACCTCAGCCTCCCAAAGGCGCGGGATTACAGGCTGAGCCACCGAGCCCGGCTTTGAGTTTCTTTAATTAGCTCCAGGAGTTGAGCTTGTTGGGCTAAGCAGGCAATTCAATAAAGCTCACAATATGTTGATCATGTGAAACCTAATGCCAAGTTAATTTTAGAGCCACCATGAAGAGAACATAGATAAACAAGGAAGGAAGCACTACCAAGTCACGTAGAATATTCTTGCTGGACTCAGATTCAATCTATGCTTTTGGAAATGGAGCCATGATTTGACTTCATCCGGTTGCTCTGAATGCATGCTCCCTCGATGGCCGCCATGATGTCTTTGCTTGCTCATATCAATTTTGCAAGTAGGCTTTGCAAATTAAACTGTGGAATAAATGTCCTGGTGTGACTTATTTAAAGAGCTTTCCCAAATTGCAGGCTACAAAGTCTTGGGAGTTCTGTTTGGCAGAAATAAACTGGATCAACATTTTGCTTTTCTGATATCATCCAACTTCTTATATGCAGTCAATCTGATAAAAAAAAAAACAGGCTAGTGAACTCACACTAGAAATAGAAATGAGAAAACATTTGGTTTTTCAGGGGGAGCTGGGAATGGTTTTGCAATTAATGTGACAGAGAAAAAACTGAGGCAGAGATATTTTCAATTTCACCATATATGATAGAAGAAAAAAATAATTTAAAAAAATGTATCCTTCAGCTCTGAGGACAGATAAGGATCCTCTGTGTCTGAATTTCCAGGAGGAGGTGTTCTCTGTTATTCCGTACAGTTGTGTCCCAGTGACCAAATGAGATAAAGAGCAATGAATTGTAAATAAACAAACAGAATGGGACATAAAGATTTTTTCCTTTAATATTGGGGCTGTGACATCAAAGATCATTTTCTGCTTGCCATAAAAATACAACAGTAAAGTTGAATTAGACCCACAGATTTGACTAATGAATGCTATACTTATGAAAGCACAGAATTATTTCTGAGCTCTTGGAATGAACCAACTGCATTAGCTTCTGGGAGCATTTGTACATATTAATTTTAAAGACAGAATCCTGTATGGCAAAAATGGTTCTCCTAGTTCTATATAAAAGATTCAGCAAGAAGCAGGGGAAAAAATATATTATATATATATATATTTATATCTCAAGGGAAAAATAAAGCGCATAGCTGTCTTCATACTAGTACAGATCTTTCTTAGCTAGATTTTTGTGGAGCTGTATATAAAAGACATTTTACAAGTTAAATAATGTGAAAGAATATGTTTGGTTATAAGCTGGGATAGCTGAACTAGAGAAGGGATTCTGACTCGAAAAATTGTATGATCATGGACTAGTCAGTATTTTTGTGTGTCTGTCTTACTTATCTGCAGATGGGGAGACTTACTCTTTCCTCACCAGCCATTTCCAGTCATGTCTTCAGATTCCTTTCTTTGTGTTTTAGAAAGTTTTTTTCTACCATGAGCAAATCAGCAAGAGCTTTAGTTCAGCAGGCATTTATTGAGTGCTTACCGTGTGCCAGGCCAAGATAGGTTAGAGGACACACAAAGATGTCCCTCTATCTATGCAATCTAGTGAGACCAGTGAATCATACATGGCTAACTTCGACATAGGGTGGCTATGATAAGTGGTTAAATGGTGAAGTAAGATAATGCATTTGAAAGTATTTTTTCCAGACTTAATAGTTTTAAAAAGTTAAATAAGAATGCTATGGACTAGGGCTGCATTATGACCTTCGTGGGTGCCTTCTTTCATATGTGTATATATAAACTGTTAAGAACTGTGTTGGTATAAAGAATAAGATGAATATAATCTAATCTGAAGTATATATATATTTTTAATTTCAAAAGAAATTGAAACATTTTGTGGGTCCTAGAAGGTATCCTAGATCCTTGGCCACCTCATGCCTACCTGCCTACCATGCCTAATGAACAAAGCGGACCTGTCTATGAACAAAAGAAATGCCACAAAAGTACAGAGTAGAAGACAGACTAGGTTGTTCTGGAAGACCTTTGCAGATGAGATGGCATCTGAATTAATGCTTGAAGACTTGCAGAAGTTTTACTGGGTAGGGAAAGGCATGCCAATGCATTGGGAAGAACATGGGCAAAGAGTAGAGGCAATGCATGGCTTGTGCTTGGAAGAGTAAGTGGTCATAAATGAGGGTGAAAGAAAAGCTTAGGACTTGTGAAATCCTACAAATGTGACCTACGCATTTTTATTCTTTACAGGGCGTTCACTGATACTTTTTTTTAATTTTATTTTTTAAGAAAAAGAAAAGTTTATTTAAAAGTAAATTAGAGAGAAAAAGAAGGGAGAGAGAAAATTCACCTCCCTAAGGTGGGGGTGGGGCCAAAGCTAGGAAGCTCAAAGAGCCACCCCAGAGTCTAGCAAGGCAATGGCCACTGATACTTTCTTAAGCCATGTCTCATCTTTTGTTTGCTTAATCCATTAGCCATGTTAGAGTAACAATGATAATTTTCACTTTTTAAAGTTCTACTTGGTTCTTTTTCCAATTTGCCTAATTTTTTTTATTTTTAAAGTTTATCTATCTGTTTATCAATGTGTTTTCTCATCATTTCCTGTGGTTTGAATGTGTGCCCCAAATTTTATGTGTTGGAAACTTAATCCCCAAATTCATGTGTTGCTGGCATTTGGAGGTGGAGGTAATTAAAATTAGACAAGGTCATCAGGGTGGGCTCCCCTGATGAGACTGGTGGCTTTATTTTATTTATTTTTAGCTTAGAAAATATAGTTTATTTAGAAAGTAAATTTAAGAGAGAGAGAAAGAGGAGATTGACTTCCCCAAGGTAGGGGAGGAGGCCAAAGCCAGGAAACATGGTCTGGCCACAGCTCAAAGAGCACACGGACACACCATAGCTTAGCAAGGTAGTGGCCGCAATGCTGATGGCTTTATAAGAAGAAGAAAAGTGACCTGAGCTGCCACATACTTGCTCTCTCGCCATGTGATGCCTTCCACCATATTACGACACAGCAAGATAGCCCTCACCAGGACTTGAATTTCCCAACTTCCAGAAATATAAGAAATTCATTTCTTTTCTTTATAAATTACCAGGTCTGTGGTAGTTCTGGCAACAAAAGATGAACTAAAAAACGAGTTCTTCTGGCATTTTTAGCCTTCTTTGAGGGATATTTTTGAAATCCATACTCTAGAATTCCTTTAGTATATATAGGGTTTCTGGTTTTAAAATTTTTCTTAGCTTTTAAAATCTAAAAGTGGCTTTATTTTGTCCTTGTTCTTGAAAAATAGTTTTGCTGGATGCAGAATTCTAAGCTGACAATTATTTTTCCCTGATCCATTTAACATGTTTGGTAACTCTATTTTGGCTTTCATAATTGCTTTGGAGAGAGGTCTGATATCAATGTGAATGTCTTTCCTTTATAGGAATGATTTGTCTGGATACTTTTTTTCATCCTGTTGAATATATATTATGCTTTTTATACCCATGATTGGTGTTTTACATCAGTTCTAGAAAACTCTTATGCATTATCTCTACTAATATTGCCATCCCTCTTTCCACTGAGACTTGGTTGGATATGTGTTCGATCTTATTTTATCTTCTGTATTTCTTTTTTCTTAATTGTTTTTTTAAAAATTGGCGTCTCTGTCACCCAGGCTGGAGTGCAGTGGCACACTCACAGCCACCCCAGCGTTGACTTGTTGATGATCTCCGGCGATCCTTCCACCTCAGCCTTCCAATTAGCTGGAACTACAGGAGTGCTCTACCACGCCCGGCTAATTTTTTTTTAAATTTGTTGTAGAGACGAGATCTTACCAAGTTGCCTGGGCTGGTCTCGAGCCCATGGGCTCAGACAATCTATTCGTCTTGGCCTCCCAAAGGGCTGGGATTATAGGCTAAGCCACTGAGCCCAGCCTCTCTTCTATATTCTTAACCTCTTGTTCATGAATTTTATTCCATTGTCTTATAGTGCTGCATTCTAGGGGTTTTTTTCAGCTCTATTTTGTAGTTCATGAACACTTCTTTCTGCTATGTCTAATCTACTGTATATTCCATCTGTTAACCTTGTTATAGCAACAATTATAATTTTCATTTCTAAAAATTCTACTTGGTTCTTTTTCAAATTTGTCTGATCATTTTTGATCGTCTCTTTTTGCTTGCTCCATTTTGTGATTCCATTCTTTATTTCTTCAAGTATACCATATATATTTGTATGTACTTTTTTGCATCACATATTTTTAATATCTGCAATCCTTGAGATTCTAAATCTGAACTCTTTCCTTCCTTCCTTCCTTCCTTCCTTCCTTCTTTCCTTCCTTCCTTCCTTCCTTCCTTCCCTTTCTCATTCTGTTACCCAGTCTGGAGTTCACTGGCACAATCACAGCACACTGCAGTCTTGACATCCAGACCTCAGGCAATCCTTCTGCCTCAGTCTCCCAAGTAGCTGGAAGTACGGGCACCTACCACCATGCCTGGCTAATTTTTTTGTAGAGATGAGGTCTTGCTATGTTGCCCAGGTTTGTTTTGAACTCCTAGGTTCAAGCAATCCTCCCACCTCTGTCTCCCAAAGTGCTGGGATTATAAGCATGAGCCACCTCGCCCAGCCATGGAATTACAAATTCCTGCCGTCTACCCATAATGGTTTGTTTCCTATGGATTTTGATAGCCTATGATTATGAGTTCAGTTTTAGTTCATCTTAATCTGGCAAAATCCAGAGGCCTAAATTGAAGTCATGGTCCTCCAGAAAACATTTTTATTTTTTATTTTTTTCTGTTCAGAGCTACGGGACCATTGGGACCACCATGCATTTTGTCTGCGCTTACTACTCACTGCTTCTATTTCAGTTTTGAGTCTCTCTTTTTCTTCCTCTTTTTTTCTGTGATCTTGATACTCTCCCTTATGTCCTGCAAATGCTCCCTAAAAAGTCTTATGCAACATTAAGGTGTTTAGTAGTTGGAAGGCCCTTCATGGTACCTTGCCCACAATATTCCTAGAAGTGGAAATTGCTGACATTATTGAATTCTCACTCTATGCCAGGCATTCTTTTGAATGTTTTGCCTGTGTTACCTAACTTAACACTCACAAAAACTCTATTAGGAAAGGTAATATTCTTTTCTGAGTTGGAGTCTCACTCTTTGTCGCCCAGGCTGGAGTGCAGTGGCATGCTCATGACCACCACAGCCTTGACCTGCGGGGCTCAGGCAATTCTTCTGTCTCAGCCTTCCAAGTAGCAGGAACTACAGTTGTATGCCACCATGCCTGGCTAGTTTTTGTGATTTATTGTAGAGATGAGGTCTCACCAAGTTGCCCAGGCTGGTCTTGAACCCCTGGGCTGAACCACCGCATCTGGCCAGAAAGGTAATATTTTTATTCTTATTTTACAGGTGAAGAAATTGAGGTGGAGTGAGATTAAGTAACAGGTTGCCAGTGTTACACAACTGATTCATGCTGCATGGGTTGACAATGTTATACAACTAATAAAATTTGAATTAAAAAAACCCTAAAAACTTCGTGTACATGATAGGAAATACATAGTGCACAAAATGATATGTAGTGGAAAATAAGTCCCCTTCTTGTTCCTAGGCATGCCATTACCCCTCTAAGAAGGCAACTGTTTCCAATTTCTTATGAATTTTTGTCAGGATAGTATACAAAATATGCAAGCTAACATATATGTTATAATCTATATGGTATACTATCATATATCATATTACATAGTATATACTATGTATTATACATTATATTATATGTCTGATTTTGCTAGAAAAATAGCACTAACAAAGCCAAAAAATAACATTTCTTGAATACTTATTTTATGCCTGGTTCTTTTCATTCATTTCCTTATTTACTCTTCTGAGGAATTATTAGGTTTATCTACAAGTTTGAAATGGGGCCTTAGAAAAGTCGAGTAACTTGTTCAAGGATTTGCAGATAGTAAGACTCAGAGCTAGGGTGTAAACCCAGGTCTTCATGGTTCTTGAGTCTGCACACATTGGCTTTTCACAGGAAGCTGACTTAGGGTTGACATCCTTAGCTCTTCTGCACTAGGTTAAGGTGAGGTTTAGGGTAAAGGCTGGAGTTAGGGTTAGGCTTAGACTCTCCTCTTTATTCCTTGTGACCTGCCTAGATGTGGCCTGCTCAAGTTTTTTTTTTTTTTTTTTTTAAACTGGTGAAACTGGGAGTGGGATGAGAAACACACAGCTCAACCCGTTCAGGTTCTCTGCATCATCTACATTGTTAGTTCCACGTATAAGGATAGGCCTTTTTTAGCCACTTCTATTTTGAAACTCCCTCTCTCTTATCTTCTCTTTCTGATTTCTTCCTTCCTTGCAATCTTCCTGCAAACATTTATTTGAGTGCCGTTTTATATCTAGCCTTTTGTTTGGTGCTGGAAGTACCAAGCTACAGGAACAGCACTGTCTTTTGAGGAGGTTATATTGAAATCACCTATATAAAATTAATATAGGGCCATAAGGTAAAAGATGTGGAAAAGACCCTAGTCCTACAAAGTTACAGGCATAAGTTAAAAGTTAATAAATCTGTTGTTTCTAAGTTTTCCTTCTTTTTTGAAGGATTGTCATACATAGTTGCTTCGATTGAGAGCAGTCACTAATACTGGATTATCTTCATGTCCTAGGAAAGCTGCCTGGGAGATTGATGAACTTATTTTCCCTTAAACAATGAGTCTTGGGTCATACCAACCTCCCTGATGGTATCCAGGAGTTTGCTTAGCCTCCTGATCCTTTTCTGTAAAGTTATAAGCAGAAGTAAATGGTAACCAGCCATTGTCTCCCCAGTTTGCTTCTCTATAATGGCTTACTGCCTGGGAGTCAGGTCACTGGGGATCATAAGACTTATACTTTCCCCAATTGCTTTTGCAAAATCTAAGATTGATCTTTGAGATCTTTTTCAGACTATGCATTTTGGTGGACCAGCTGGCCCCAACCAGGTCCATGAAGCTGACTCTACCAGTTCTGATCCCTAAGGCTCCATGCATGAAGACAGTTTCGGCACCTCTATGACCTCATCCTCAACCAATCAGCAGTACACACATTCCCCCAGCCTTCTGTCTGCCAAATTGTCTTTAAAAACACAAGCCTAAAGATTCAAAGGGAGGCATATTTGGGAAATATCTCCTGTCTCCCAATTGGCTGCCCTGTGATAGTTAAATTCTTTCTTTACTGCAATTGTTGCTGTCTCAGGGAATTGGCTTTCTGTGCAGTGGGCATAAGAATCTGGTCAGATTTGTATACCTAACCCTGAATTGTACCCCACATCTTTAAAATAAAAAAATTAAAAGTTTTTTTTTTTAAAAAAAGAACCCGGTGAGATGGTGACAGTACTTTAGTGAGGAGACAAATACTGTAAATTGTAATGCAAGGAGTTAGGAGCTTGTATTAGTTTCCTTTGGCTGCCATAACAAACTTGGTGGCTTAAACAGCATACATAGATTCTCTCACATTTCTGAAGGTCAGAAATCTGAAACCTGTTTCACCAGGTCAAAATCGAGGTATCAACAGGTTTGCACTCTCTCTGGATGCGCTAGAGGAGAAACTGTTTCCTTGTCCTTTCTAGTTTCTAGAGCTACTTTTCCTGCACTCTTGGTTCCAGGACCCTCCCTCCATCTTCCAAACCATGAGTGTAGCATCCTGCTTAAGTGGTTACTATGTCTTCTGTGTCCAATCTCCCTACAACTCTGCTTCTGAGAATATTTGTGACTGCTAATCTGAGGTAATCTTTCCATACCAAGATTTTTAATTTAGCCACACCTGTTTAGTCTCTTTTGCCATATAAAGTAACATACACAGGTTCCTGACTTCCCTAGTTCTGCCCCTTTGTTCTCCTTTTCTCATTCAGAGATTTTGTATGTGTATATATACATGTCCTCAAAAGTTTCCTCTAGGCCTGGGATAGCTCCAAGTTGCATGGGCTTTTCTCAGTATACCACCCACAGGACACTTCTTTTCTTCTCCCTCTGTTCCTCTCTACACCAGCCAATGTCTCTATTCAGAATAATCATTCAAATGGCCAGCTAAGAGTTCTCTCTGTCTCTAAGTTCTTTTCTCAGCCTACCATATATGCGTTGTTCCATGAACTTTCTCATATGTGACACTTGTCCAAAAACTTCTAGATAATAAATTCTAAACTCCTTTGTGTGACACTTCAAGGTTCTCCAGAGTCTAAGCCCTGTATCTAATTCATGTATGTATTCACTAGATATTCATGAGGATTTCTAATGTGGTAAGACTGCCAGGCACTGAGAGTATGACAGTGGGTAAAAATAGGCATGTCTACCTTTGCGGATTGTTCCATCTAATGGGACAGATCTGAATACAGTAATAAGTATGAATAAGTGTGAAATTGTGAAATTGCAGCTATAATAAAATAACAGCTCAGACTTATGTAATGCCTGCCATGTATCCAGCACCGTTCTAAGAATTTTTACATATATTGTCTCACTTAATCTCTATAGCATGGTAATAACTATTACTCTCACTTCATAATGGGGAAACAGGAACAGAAAGTTTAAGTGATTCACCCAAATTAATATAGCTGGAAAGGATTTAAGCCAGGCAACCTGGTTCCTGATTTTGTGTGTGGAACCACTGTCATTTTTTCATGAAGAAGTGTCTGGTACTGTGAAAATCATTAACTGGGAATGGGAATATAGGTGAGGAGTGGGGATGGGGAATTTTTCCTAGTCAGGAAAGGTTTCCTAAGAAAGGGACAGCTAAGCTGAAGTAGGAAATATAAGTTGGAATTAACTGGGCAAGAGAAAAGAATAGGTGCATCGTCCAGAAGGAAAGTCATTTGTCAAGGCCCTGTGATGGGGGAAGCAAGGGATCTGAATGGGACCAGTATGGAGCAGAGAGGGCAGGGGGCAGGAAAAAGCAAGGCCTGGGATTAGGTTGCAGTGGGCTTAAGCTGGGGAGACGGGTAGGTGCCAAAACACCCAAGATCTTGAAGGCCATATTGAGAATATTTTTCTTCATCCTAAATGCAATAGGAAGCCTTTGAGGTTGTATGCAGGGAGTAAGAAAAGATGTGTCAAAGAGTTCTGGATTGCACCCTGAACTGATGCGGTCTCATTCTCTAGAACAGGGAACCCTAGAAAGGAAGTAGGCTTAGGAATATGACCGTGGACTCTGTTTTGGACCTGTTGACTGAGAAATAAATATGTAATATCAGGAAAATGTCAAATATATGGATCTGGAGTTCACAGGAGAAGTCCGGGGCTGGACCATTCAGGTTGCCTGAGCAAATGGTGCTATATTGAAAGCAATGGCTCCTTTATTATGAAGGGTAGGAGGATCCAGTCCTTGTTTCATTGACTTTTTGCAACTGAAAGGTGAACCAGTTGAAAGACTGCTAAAAAGGACTTTAAATCCTGTTTGTGAGGATGCATTTGTCTTTTATAGCAGATTTGAATGTGGGGAGAAAATCAGGCAGAGTGGGAGGAATTAATTTTAGATTCCTTCTCTACTTTCTACTTTTATAGCAGAATGTCATTGGATAATCATTTATCATTCAATAATAGAAACTAGTTTTTGGAAATTGTGGTTTGAGTCTATTAGAAGGAAACTGGCAAAAAAAAAAAAAAAAGAAAAAAGAAAAATAAAGCTGTGTGAGTAGGCTTATTAAGACTGTAATGTAACCTCAGTGTTCAGGTCAAAATGAATTTTGTTTGTTAGCTATTGCTGCATAACAAATTATCCCAAAGCTTAAAACAACAATAAAAATGTATTATCCTCACATTTCTGTGTATCAGGGATTCTGGAGCAGTTTAGCTGAGTGATTTGAGCTCAGAATCCCTCATGAGGTCAAGGTGTCAGCAAGGGATGTAGCCATTGGAAGGCTTGACTGGGTCTGTAAGATCCACTTCTGAGGTTCAAATTCATTCACATGACTGCAAGCTGGTGCTGGCTGTAGTCAGGAATCCTTGGCTTCTCCCCACAAGAGCTTCTCTCAGGGCTGGGTGTCCTTACTGAGTGGCTAAGGGCTCCCCTAAAACAACAAGCCAAGAGTGGAGGAGCCTGGTGGAAGCTATCCTTTTTATGAGCTGTCCTTAAAAGTCACATAGTGTTGTGAGCACTTAATTCCATTGAAATCACTTTGGCTCACCTCAAGGGTGAAGGAGAGAACTAGCTTCCACCTTTTGTAAGAAGGAATGTTGAAGAATTATGGGACATATTTTAGAACTACCACATGGTTGTCTGAAATCTGAGCTGTGGATGGGGCCTCCCCTCTCACCCTGTGTAGGAAATAATTCCTGCTACAACATCCCTGACAGATGGTCATTCAGCCTCTGTTTGCCACTTCCAACTACGAGGAGTTCACTATGTGTGAGTCAGTGAATTCCATTTATATCCAGTTTTAATTGTTAGAAGCTGTTTCTATTCATGAAATTGAAAGCTCTATTGCTGGATATTCCATTATTGAAACTAGTTCTGCTACTCTACAATGATGGCTTTACATGATGGCTTTTCCAATATTTGCAGCTACGGTAATCTTAACTTCTCTCTTCCCCAGATGAAATCTTATCAGTTCCATTCAGAACTTCCTCTCATGTTTTAATTCCAAGGTTCTTCTACATTCTGGTCACCTTCCTGTAAAAACATTCTGATTCAATTTATCCCTCCAAAACTGAAAACAGCTCCTAGCTCTCTCCTTCCAACTAAGTATAAAAGAACATGACAAGGTATCCCTCACTTTGCACAAGAGTAAAGGGCTGAAAAAAAAAAAGACTGGAAGCTGAAAGGATGCAGGTGATGTTAATAATCAATGGGAAAAATATGATCATTCTGTGACCTTTAAAAATTTCTGTTCAAACATTAAAAGCTTTGTTTCAAATATAGATGCAAAAATTAGTAAAGCTAATGTTCATTTAGCATACAGTAACTTACAACTTTAGAAATAGAGAATTAAGATATTTTATTTTTTAAAACATCAAGAGTAATTTGAACAGTGCTTGCTGATTTTTTCTTGTTGTATAAATTATAATACAGGGTGAGCATCTTTTCTTTGCAAATTGTCATCCTGCTTTATAACTTTGAATCAGCTTTCAACATTATAGCCTTTGAGCTCTCAGTGTTCTAAAACATCTCTGAGATAGTTCTCTGAGAATTCCTTTAATATTTCCTTTAAAGTTTTTTGCTGGTGTTACTTCTTCTGGAACACCTTCAATCACTATCCACATTTATGATGATAAATTCACCTTTGCTAATTTCCTCTGGCTGTGGACGTAGTGTCTCTCAGATAGTGGCAGTGGCCACATTGCCATGGTTAGTTGTTTTTTCTATAATTCTATTTATGTCAGATTCCCATTTCACTTCCTGTGCTATCACTTTTCATTTCATTGCTGTGCTTTCATCTTTGTTGACCAAGTCATTCTTTCACTTATCCATTCTTGTAAAATGCCACATAGGTTTATTGCTGGGAAACAAGGAAACAACACAGCTACACACTTTGATGTCTGTGTGTGAACTGAGTAACAGATGCGCAGTGACTAGTCACCACAGACTTTGGAAGAGGGGACACGAGTGGTCACTGATCATGAGGCACATCTGTTATGTATGTAATTTGTGGAGCTAGAAGTTAAGTTTGTACTTTATGCAGCACTCACAGTTAATATATTATGGTAACTAATATTTGGAGCATGTTGTTAGGGGAATGATATTATTAAACTAAACTACATATTAGAAATATATGTATATCAGAACTATACAAAGCAGGGTCTGCCTGTATTTGTACAATTTTTTTTGGGGGGGGGGTTGGAGTCTCACTCTGTTGCCCAGACCTGCTGGGCTCTGGCGATCCTTCCGCCTCAGCCTTCCAAGTAGCTGGAACTACAGGCGTGCGCTACCACGCCTGGCTAGTTTTTTGATTTATTGTAGAGATGAGGTCTCGCCAAGTTGCCCAGGTGGGTCTCGAACCCGCGGGCTCAGGCAATCCACTCACCTCAGCCTCCCAAAGCTCGGGATTACAGGTTGAGCCACTGAGCCTGGCTATTCTTACAAATTTAACCTTAGTTGGAAAACATTTTTATAAGCAACTGTTCTAAGTTGCTTACTGTAAGCTTATGGTCCTTGCTTTTATCGAATCTTATATGTCTTTACCTTGTGCATTTGAATCTTGTAAAATGTAAATGTAGGCTTCATCACGTTAGATTTAGTTTGTGATGAAATCTTTTTAAAGCTTAAAACTAGACTGTGTTATTTAATGAACAAACTGTCTCTTTCAACTTGTTATCAATTTTACATCTAGGCCGTTAGCAAAAACATGGCTGGGGAAGAGCTTGGTGATATGTTTCCAGAGCTTCCCAAAAGCTCTCCAGTCATACTTTTCTCATCCTATTAATCAACATTTGAGTAGGAATTTGCAACCAGGTATGAATGTTATCCAGCCTGACCTTTTCAAGCTTATTTAACAAAATTATCTGGTGCCATCAGATGTCTTTCTGAAATCAAAGCATACAGTGTCAGCAGTGGTGTTCTGAAATACCACTCTGGTTACTTTATCAAAAATTAACTTACAGATAATATCTTATGCTTATAAGGTATTTTACAGTTCACTGGCATTTTTGACATATCTCTAGCTTAAATTATTTTGTCTATATTGGGTTGAAAGGAGATATGGCAAATAGGATTACCGTTATTTTCAAAATAGGTAAATCAGAGGGGTTAAAAGATTTGCCTTTGTTCACAGAGCTAATAAACAACAGAATCTTGATTCTTTAGTAAATTCAGTGTGTTTTGACCACCTCAAATATCTCAGATGAGATGCTTCAGGCAAGGAAAAGGAGGTTTCTGCAGTGTTTTTCTTTTGTTAATTTATTATAATAGGCCAGTCAGATAACCCTCATACTACAGGGTCTGTATTAGTTTGCTAGAACTGCTGTAGTAAAGTACCACAAACTGGGTGGCTTAAATAATAGAATTGTCTCATAGTTCTGGAGGTTGGAAGTCCCAGATCAAGAAGTCAGCAGGGTTGGTTCCATCTGAAAACCACAAGGGGAGGATCTGTTCTGGGCCTCTCTCCTTAGCTTGTAGATGGCTGTCTTCTCTCTATGTCTCTACATCATCTTTTCTCTGTGTATGTCCCTGTGTCTAAAAGGACACCAGTCCGTGAGTTAGGGCTTATCCTAATGACACTGTTTTAACTTGTCTACCTCTGTAAAAGCGTCATCTCTAAATAAGGTCACATTTTGAGTTATTGGGGGTTAGGATTTCAACATATGAATTTCGGTTGGGGAGTATACAATTCAACCCATATAAGGTCTTTAAGGGAGATTTTATGTTTGTAAAAAATGGCCAAGGAAATAGCTTGTGTAGCAAGTACTATTGTGGGTGTCTGTGTGTTCTTATCAATACCTGGGTATCTGATGCAGTCTGTTGAGATCAACTTTGTGGTTCAGTTTTCGAGAGAGAATGCTTTACCCAAATTCATTCTCAGTTGTCCACTTGCTGAATTTAGTCTCTGAAGATGTCTTTTTTGGGGGCAGCTGCTGGAATTATTTGCTTGTTTGATGATTTCAGGATTCAAATGTGTCATTTAACTTGAAGTCTGAGATTTGTGGTGAATTTCATTCAGTGCTTTGTGCTAATTTTAAACCCATCTAAGCAGTTTTCTTCTTCTACAAGTTGGTTAAAACATCAAGGGATTTCTGAATTTAGGAAAAAAATAAATTTGGGAGTAACAATTTGTATCCTAAAGGGTGTCGCAAATTATCATGTACATTTAAGGGTTGTTTGGCATATTACCCACTGCTTATCAAAACAAAGGACCCACTGCAAATTTGCTCTTTTTCTCTGCAAAATAAATTTTGTTGGGAGATACTTTGATAACTATATAAATATATCCCATTTCTCAACAAATTTTCACCCACTAGTTTAGCATTCATTATGATTTTTGCATGAATCATTTATGATGATGATGGTTGCCAAATGCTTATTTTCAAAGTCTATCATTTCTTCCACATGTTAGTTGGTATTCTACTATAAGGAATAATTCTTCCTTCTCATTCATTCATTCATTTATCAGTGTGGATGTATGGATTCCCATTTTATCCACTGGGTTTTAATCTGTTACTATCATTATTTATTTTGCTGCTCAGATTAGTCCAGATTTTGCTAGTGGGAGTTTGTTTAAAGTGGCTTCTGTGTCCTTCTGACCACTCTTCAACTATGTTTTTAGGCTTCCTTATTTTTGGCATAAAATTATGTTTCAAATTCATCTTATATTTTCTTTGCCCTAATCCTGGAATGAGCCTTGAAGTTAGCTGGTTCTTTTTAGTGGAGAATGGTATTTAGAAACCAAGATTTAAGCACTAGGGGTGCTGATTGCAATTGGATTTTTATTATTTTTAGGCCGTCTCAGTAGATAATTCTAGGAAGTACATGTGTACATGTGGGCGTGCGTGTGTGTGTGTGTGTGTGTGTATGTATTACCTCTATTTGTAGTCAGTCTCCTGACCCTGATGGCTCTCTGCTCAACCACAGCTCTGCATACTCCATCTGCCTCCTTGACACTACATTTTTCTAACTCCAGTTCCCCTGGCCCTACTAGCCTTCTCAGTCTTGACTATTCCCTTATTCCCAACTGTCTCTGAATTCCTGGCTCCACCAGGCCCATGTATCTGGGCTGTATTGAGGGAAGGAAAGGAAAAGAAAAGATACCAAGAAACATTTTATAAAGGAAAAAAAAAAAAGAAAGAAAGAAAGGCAAAGGGGGGACTGTTTGTCTTATTTGCTTTTGTATGAAAGGCTGTTTTTATTTTTATTTTTAAGTTGGAGTCTCAGTCTGTTGCCCAGGCTAGAGTGCAGTGGCATGCTCACATGCCAGTGTTGACCTGCTGGACTCCTTCCGCCTCACACCCCAGTGTCGACCTCCTTCTGCCTCAGCCTTCTAAGTAGCTGGAACTATAGGCATGCACTACCATGCCGGGCTTATTTTTGACTTATTATGGAGATGAGGTCTCACCAAGTTACCTGGGCTGGTCTCAAACCTGCAGGTTCAGGCAATCCACTCTCCTCAACCTCGCAAAGTGCTGGGATTACAGGCTGAGCCACCAAGTCTGGCCCTGTTTTTGAAGACATTGTGTAGAGTTTAATAGCCCTCAGCCTGTAGGCAGACTGTGGTTCAAATTCAGGATTTATTACTTACCAGCTGTGTAATTTTGGGCAAGGTATTTATCATCTCTGTGTCTCAATTTTCTCATCTGAAATATGGAGCTAGCTATAGAATCTTATATAGTTCTTGTGAAGTTTAAGTAGGTTAATTCATGTAAAGTGTGTAGGACAGTATTTGATGTTTAAAATTAAAATACATTTAAGTATTTTTATTATTATCACATATGCCATCATTTTAGAATATATTGCTTTATTTTTCTGATTAAAAAATTGATAAGTACCAATGACTCATTAAGTGGTGTCTTCTTTTTTATTTTTTTGAGTTGTAATCTCACTCTGTCACTCAAGCTGGAGTGCAGAGGCATGCTCGCGGCCACCGTAGCCTCCACCTGCTGGGCTCAGGCAATCCTTCCACCTCATCCTTCCAAGTAGCTGGAACTACAGGCATGCACCACCATGTTTGGCTAATTTTTTGATTTATTGTAGAGATGAGGTCTTGCCAAGTTACCCAGGCTCACCTTGAACCCACGGGCTCAGGCAATCCTCTTACCTCAGCTTCCCAAAGTGCTGGGATTATAGGCATGAACCACCATGCCCGGCCCTAAGTGGTGTCTTCTACAGAGATCAGAAGAATTACTAAACTTACTTTTTTTTTCCTCCATGAAATTAGTTTCTTCATTTCAGGTTTGACGTCTATACCTTATACCACTTTCACCATAGGCATTATGTTGAATTAATATTACAAATCTTGAGTGTTTACATTTATTCTTTTAAAAAAAAAGATTTTTTTTTAAGGGCAGTTTAGGTTCACAGCAAAATTGAGAGGAAGGTATAGAGACTTCCCATGTTCCCCCTGCTTTCACATGTGCATAGCCTCCTCCATTATAAACATCCCTTGCCAGAGTGGTGCATTTGTTAGAACTGATGAATCTACATTGACACATTATAAGCATCCAAAGCCTATAGCAGACAGTAAGGTTCACTCTTGGTGGTGTACATTTGATGGTTTTGGACACATGTATAACGACATGTACCTACCATTATGATATTATACAGAATAGTTTCACTGCCTTAAAAATCCTCTGCTCTGCCTGTTTATCCCTCTTCCCTCCAGCCTCTTACAACCACTGATCTTTTATTGTCTCCATAGTTTTACCTTTTCCAGAATGTCATATCGTTGGAATCATACACTATGTAGTCTTTTCAGACTGACTACTTTCACTTAATATGCATTTAAGTTTCCTCTATGTATATTAGTAGCTTAATAGCTTGTTTCTTTTCGGTGCAGAATAATTCATTTGCTGTATGTACTGTAGTTTACTTATCTATTCACCTACTGAAGGACATCTTGGTAGCTTCCTAAAGTTATTTTTTTATCTAACAAGACATTTGGTTGGGTGCTGTGACTCATGTCTGTTAATCCCAGCACTTTGGGAGGCCAAGGTGGGAGGATTGCTTGAGCCCTTGTGTTTGAGATCAGCCTAGGCAACATAGTGAGATCTCATCTCTACAGAAAAATAAAAAGACTAGCCAGGTTCTGGTGGCATGCACCTGTAGTCCCAGCTACTCAGGAGGCTGAGGTAGAAGGATCTCCTGAACCTGGGAGGTCAAGGCTGTGATGAGTTATGCTCATGCCATTGCACTCCAGCCTGGGTGACAGAGTGAGAACCCACTAAAACAAAGCAAAGCAAAGCAAAACAAACCAAAACAAACCACAAAAAAGAAGTGCTTGTTTTCTACAGCAAAATGGGACTTTGTAAGCCACCAGAGTCTGTACTGTTTTAAGGTCATTTGATCAGGCCCTGAAGTTAAAAAAAAGGTTAAAAAAAATGTTAGATGTTATTATCAACTTATATTTGGATGTCACCAAATATACCACTTGCCTCTTCTGGGGTTGTGGCCCAGGCCATACCCGGACCTGCCTGAGCCACAGTGGGGGTAGCCAAACAGCACCGTGCTGGAATAAAGGGAGCAGATTTCAGGTGTTAAGTGTTATTACCAACTTATTTATAAAAACCAATCATAAATAAGTATAAAGCTTCTGATAAATGCGAGTGTAATCCACTGGGGTGGTTTTCAACTTATACAATTTTAATTTACATACTTTTTTTAGGAGTCTGCATCAGAGGTTGCCAACCATAGCCCATAGGTCAAATCCAGCTAACTGCTTGATCTTATATGACCTGTGAGCTAAGTATGGCTTTTAGATGGTTGAAAAAAAAGAAGAGAAAGATGAAGGGGAAGGAGGAGGAGGAGGAGGAAGAGGAGGAGGAGGAGAAGGAGGAAGAAGAAGAAGAAGATTTTGTTACAAGTGAAAATTATATAAAATGCAAGTTTCAGTTTCTGTAAATAAAGTTATATTGAAATATAGCCACAGCCATTGGATAATATATTGCCTATGACTGATTTTGTACTTCAATAACAGATTTAAGTAGCACAGTAGAGACAATTTGCCCACAAAACCTAGCATATTTACTGTCTGAGCCTTTAAAGAAATTTTGCTGATCCTTGGTTTATACTGTTGAAGAAGCAATCATAGAGTCTGAAGGAATCTCTGGGAAGGCAGGTCTAGTTTAGCAGATACTCGTGACTTGCCCTGTGCCTTGGGCAATTCACATAACCTGGCCTGTTTCCTTATTTATAAAATGAGAACATTGGACCTGATGAGTTAAGTTCCTCATGCCTCTTGCTACTCTTTGTTGCCTTTGTAATATATTTACTCCATTCTACCTTTATAGGCTGACTGGTTTTTTGTTATGTTTTGTTTTATTTTAAGGCAATCTCACTTCTTCTTTCTTTTCTATTATTCTATTTGACATGAATTTAGCTAATATGGCAATATTCTTCCCTGTTCAAAAGCTTCAGAAATCTTGAGATCTCATATTTCTATCTGATTTTATCCTCCATCACAGTATCTTAAGAGTAGATTTTGTGTAATGAGTTGAGATGTGTTACCTTAGTTTGTTGGACGGATGCGCTGTTTCACAATGGCCCAAAGAGCGGTTTACTCTGTTCCATAGCAACAAGCCTCTGCCCAAATTTGCCATCTGGTGTTTGAAGCCTCTGTCTTACAGAGATTTGTTTCATTAGCTGACAACCATTACTCATCTGCTTTTGGCATTCCTGACATTCTCATTATTGCTTATCCTAAATAGTCCCAATTTCAAGTAAGAAAGCACTTGGAGTTGTTTACTTAGCAGAAGGGAATCGATTTCCTCATCTGGAAAACAAGAGGTCAGATGAGAAGATCCCTACCAGCTGGTGCCATCTATGACTTTATAATTTTGTGAAACTTTGTTTTTAATGACTTGTGTACATGTTTGATAGCCTACCTGGACTATCTTCTGTGAAGGGACTGATCTTTGGGCCATGACAGGTACTTGCTGGATGGCAAATGAGCTGAATAAGTGAATAAACTGGGGAAGTCTTGAACTTCTTAAAGATTACTTAAGTTCATAGTCAGAATGTTGTCAGAAATATGAACAGTAAAGGTCATTCTGATGAGGTCTCAGATGGAACTGAGGAACAAGGTATTGGAACTGGAACAAACGCCATTCTTTCTTTAAGGTAGCAAAGAATTTGGGTGAAATGTGTTCGTACCTGAGGGCTTTATGAAGGTAAAATCTAAGAGTGATGAACTAGGATATCTGATGGAAGACATATTTAAGCAGTAAAGCATTCAGGCCATTGCATGGTTACTTCTAATCACTTATAGTAGGATGCTGGAGGAAAGAAATGATTTAAAAATAGAGTTTATAATTAAAAGGGAAACAGTGAAAAGATTTGGAAGATTTGCAGCCTGGCCTTGTCAAAAAACAAGATACATTCAAGGATAGGACCAATAAACTATTTGCGGAAGAGATTAGTACAGAGAGAAGGGAGCCATGTGCTGTTCATCAAAACAATGGGAGAAAGACTCTGAAGGCATTTCAGACATCTTTCACATTCCCCAACCATCACAGGCCCAGAGCTCTAGGAAGACAAAATGGTTTAGGGGGAGGAGCCTGGAGTACCTCCTTTGCGCTCTCTGTTCAAAGTCACCTGAAATCTGCTCTCTTTATTCCAGCACAGTGCTGTTTGGCTGCCCCCACTGTGGCTCAGGCAGGTCCAGGTATGACCTGGGCCACAACTTCAGAAGATGCAAGTGGTATATTTGGTGGCATCCACATGGTGTTAAGTCTACATGCCTGCTGAATGCAAAAATTATGGGGGCATGACTTCCTGGGGGCCCAGACAGAGACTTGTTGAAAGGGTAGAGCCATCACAGAGAGCCCCAACTAAGGCAATTCTGCACAGAAATATGGGAATTGGGGTTAGTGCCAGAGCTGTCACAGAGAGTACTTTAACTAGAGTAATGCCTAGGGGAGCCATGGGAGTAGAACTGCCACTGAGGCCCCAGAACTGTAAAGCTACCAGTGGGCAATGCTAGCCCGGGAGAGCAGCAGGCAGGCGACTCCAACCTGTGAGAGCTGAAATATGCCCTGGTCCCAAGAAGCCATGGGGGCAGGGTTGCCTGAGGTCTTGGGGGCCCAAACCTTGCACTAATGTGCCCAGGATGTGGAACATGGAGTCACAGGAGATTATTTTCCAACTTTAAGACTGAATGTGGCCGGGCTCGGTGGCTCAGCCAGTAATCCCGCGCCTTGGGAGGCTGAGGTGAGTGGATTGCCTGAGCCCGCGGGTTCGAGACCTGCCTGGGCAACTTGGTGAGACCTCATCTCTACAATAA
>CAUYQG010163845.1:0-22514 GCA_963574415.1 Tarsius wallacei
GGCGGGCCCCGGGTCGCCTCGGCAGCGGCGCCCGCGGCAGTGCGCCCCGGGTCCCCGGGGCGGCGGCGGCGCTCCTCGGGTGGGCTGCGTCCGCGGCGCTGGCAGGCCCTGGGTCGCCTCGGCGGCGGCGCCCCGGGTCGCTGGTGGCAGCCCCGGGCTGCCGGCGGGGGCAGCGGCCGCTTTTACCTCAGGCCCGCTGTAATGCCTCTGCGGTGTCCGTGGACAAGTTCCGTGTGGAGAGCAGGCCCCCTGGGAGAGATTCGGAATCTTTCTGTGTCCTCTTCTGCGGAGGTCTCACAGACCATGCTGCCCGGTCGCCATCTTGGCCCGATTCCCAGGCTGAGCACTTTTTTATGTGTCTGTTGACTTCTTGTAGGTCTTCTTTTGAGAGGTATCTATTCATGTCTTTTGCCCACTTTGTAATGGGACTGTTTGCTTTTTTCCTTTCAGCATGTTTGAGTTCCTTGTGGGGAGCATGCTCCCAGGGAGAGAGTCCGAGTCTTTCTGTGTGCTCTTCTGCGGAGGTCTCACAGACCACGCTGTCCGGTCGCCATCTTGGCGCGATCCCCCCAAAGTGCGAGATTTATCTTTAAGTTTGTGTTCACTGCCTTTCTCCAGCCTGTGCAAGAGTGTTTGACACAGAGGAGCTACTTGGGAGGGTGTCTGTGGAGGGGCTTATGTGGTTCAGTTACACTTGGGAAAATGCTGGGGACCCCTGCGCACCTGAAGAGGATGAAGGGAATCCAAAGAAAGACATGCACCTGAGCCCTGAACTGTGTTCCCGTCAGGACCTGGCAGTCAGTTCCATGCTGCCAATCACAGGTTTCTTTGTAGAATCATGCAGGGAGAGTTACCAATTTGTCCCATTTTGCCTCAGACTTTCCCAGTTTTAGCCCTGAACATACTTTGTCCAGAAAACCGCCATAGTCCCGGGAAAACAAAAATGGTTTTTCACCCTACTTAAAAATGAAACATGAGAGGATCAATAATATTTATTCTGGAATCTGACAGCTTGGTCAAATCCAGTGGTCTAAAGAGTTCAGGCAAGGGTGTGAGAGCCCACCTTCTGGGGACAAATCCTAGCTCCCTTTAGTGAATAACTGACCCATTTCTGCCTCAGTAGCCCCATCTACCTAATAGTCGTTGTGATGGGCAGAATTGTGTCATCAATTCATATGTTGAAGTCATAAACCCTAGTACCTCAGAATGGGACTGTTTTTGGAGATAGAGTCTTTAAAGAGGTAATTATATGAAATGGGTCAAGAAAGTGAGCCCTAACTGGTGTCATGACAAGAAAAGGAGATTGGGACACAAACATGCACAGAAGGGTGATCGCGTGAGAACACAGGGAGAAGACAGCCATCTGCAAGCCAAGGGAAGAGGTCTTGGAAAGAACCAACCCTGGAAACACCTTAATCTCAGACTGCCAACCTCCTGGATGGTGAGAGAATAAACGTTTGTTATTAAGTCATTCAGTCTGGGGTCTCTGTCACGGCAACCCAAGCCGAGAATCACAGTTGTGATGAGAACTTTGCAGATCAAATCATGTGAAGTCTCAGAACAGTGAGATCTACCTGTTCCTACACCCTAGCTGCTAAATCTTTGCCTGTGGATCACAGAGCTACTCGTAAAAAGCTTGTTCCACAAATGATAAAATCCTGTGATATGCCTGAAAATATTTCACAAGTGACCTTGGAGTCTGCAGTTTGATGTCAATGCATTATTGGGGTTTCAGGAAAACTTTAGGGACTTTCCCCCATTGCTAGGATTATGGAGTAACCTTCAGTCAGTGGCTCTATTGAAACGAAATGATCCAGCCTCCCCACTTCCTCCCCTCCCCCACTCCTCCATGTTGCCTAAACTCTCTTAGCTGGGGCTAGGGAAAACTGCAGATCTGGCTCAGATCTAATCTTGTCATAGGATGAGGCTTGGGGCCTGATAACACCAGTGTCCATGGAAACAAGATAGTGAGGTGTGGTTTTGTGCCACACTTTAGTGTATTGGAACCCATGATGGTAACAGAAGAGAAGCTGGAAACAGGACCCTGTGACCCACCCCAGGCCACCAGGTCACTCCATGCAGGAGTGATTGGGCTTTGGTCCCCAGCAAAGAGAGGGTAATTTATGAATGAAATCATTTTAGTAGAAAAGTGACTTCCCCTCAACAAAAAGAAAAGGCCCACTATGGAGGTGGCATGTGGCCTCTTGGGAAAAGTACCAGTTCTTCATTCCTCAACTTATTGAGACCCAGATAATTCCTGGAGACCACAACCAAGCTCACTGACTAAGAAGCACGTTCTTTCCTGTCAAACTGAAAAATGAGGCAATCTTCCTCAAGTGAGGAGACCTCAGCAACTGATGTGGCCCCCGCACTGAGCACAGAGAGATCCTACCACCTGGAAATGGTGATTCTGAGTCAGATCATGAACCAGGCTCCCCAGGGAGCGGGTACAGCAGGTGGGATGCTGGGATTCTGGGAGCCAGCTTTGATGGAGGTTTCTGGCTCGCTACAGTCAAAACAGCCAGCTTAACTTGCATTGGAATTGAAGTAATTCCCCTGGGTCTGAGATGAGAATCCCCGTCATAATCTTTATTAGAGGTGAAATTCATCTAACATAAAACTAACCAATTTAAAATGAGTTTCACCTCACTTAGCACATTGATAGTGTTGTGTTGTGCACCCACCAACCTCTATCTAGTTCCAAAACATTTTGATGCTGCCATAAGGAAGCTCCATACCTGTTATCAGTAACTCTTCTTTCTCTCTTCCTCCCAGCTTTTCCTCACCATCTGCTTTCTGTCTTGTTGCATTTATCTATTCTGAACATTTCCCATACATGTAATCAGACCCTATGTGAACTTTGTGTCTGGCTCTTTCACTCACCCTCAAGTTTTTATGGTTCATTCATGGTGTGTCAAAACTTCATTCCTTCATAGGTAAACAGTAAATATAAATGTAGAAGCTATGAGTTGAGAATATCCAACAAACTAACCCCAGAAGTCCATACCTCACCTCAGTGACACAGTGGCTTAAATCCTATCTATCTATACCAGAACAACACACTCTCTACCTGTCTATGAACTGGAGGCCAGAGGGCAGGCATGCCTCCCCTTGGGGCCACCCCGAGTACTCCAAGCCCTTCTTTCTCCAGGAACCCTATTTCTGTCCTGTTCATATTCAAGCATAACTTCTTAGTATTATAAAAAGCCATGAGGTTTCAAATTCTAAGCAAATATGTCTCTGAATTAAGATTATTTGAAAGCAATAAAAGTAAGGAGATCTTTTCTCATACCTGGGAGGTCTTCTTGGACAAAATTGGTATCACAGAGACCAATGTTCTGAGAGATGAAAGTTATGCCCTTGAGTCAGGAAGCACTCTGAGGACATTTGCTTTGATCTGGGACCTCAAAGTTCCCTGTGTCACTTAGGTCTTCCTGTATTGGGTACACTTGCATATCAGGGCTCAGGCCTTCCAGCTGAAGCATTTATCTCAGCATCTCATGATATCTCCCCTCCCGTCTGACTCTTTTAATTACTCTGTCCTTAACAACTGTTCTCTTAAACAAAGTAGGATCTTTAAGACAAGTCATAGCCTGTTCCCCGTGTGCATCGCCTAGACTGGCGTCCAGCCCAACACATCCTAGGCAGACAGGAGAGTGAATTCAGACTGGCATTTTCCCAATGAACTTGGGAATACCAAGAGTACAAACATAACTTTGTCATTTTGCTGCAAATTTGCTCTAATGCACACTTGCTCTAATGTCATTTTGCTGCATTTGCTCTAATGCACATTTGTTTTGCTAGAAAATTAGTTATGAATGACCTAGCAAAAGTATCATAAGAATGTCTTGGGAATATTTTTGTGCTTTGCCACTTAGCAAGCAGGTTCTGACACAATATATTGGGAAAGTCTTACAGATAGCCAGAGTAAGCACACACATCCTGCTTTCTCAAGTTTTGTCCTTCCATTCACCTGCAGCTCTTTGTGACCATTTCATTGTATACTTTTGTTCACGTGGGTCTCATCTTGAGGAAAATGAGATAGATACAAATCTCTTTTTATCATTTTCTTTGGCAACTTATCATTTCTAGTTTGAAGTAGCTTCTTGTCCCTGCAGAATATGATCATTCATCATATTTCCTCTTAAAGCCTTGTGGTTTAAATATCATTTACTCAGTGGGGCAGGTCATGTCTGTATAGTTCATCAGTAAGCAGGAAGGGGAGAGATAAGATCAAAACATGCTGTGATCAGAATATGATGAAATGTTAAAACATCTTCCCTTCTTGTCCTTCAGTGCTTACTGGTTGTTTGCCTCACTGGAGAGATAGAGTCTGAGAAGACCTCAAGGTCACATGGAGAATGTGACTTTGTAGGACAGCACTGTTCCCGCCTATGAGTGACAAGAGAGCCATTAAGGGTCTAGCACAACTGTTGACTAGTTGGTCTTCTCTTCTGTTTATTTTATGCATTTTCTATATTCTAGCAACTGTGGCTCTTGTATCTTGAGAAGAAAAACTTCCCAACATCCGTGTTCTGTAGTTGACGTCATTCCATTTATCCACAGGCACACAGATCCCAGCAGAGATTCTGTTGCCATGGAGCAGATCCCACAATAACATCCTGTGAGTTAAGGCACAAAAACAGTGTCCACTTGAGAGTCCACTATGGAAAAGCCATCCTCGAGCAGCAGCCTCTCATCACAGTCATTTGCCTCACTTCAATGCTTGCTGCTCTGTTGGATGTTTGCTGGACCAAGGCAATACAACTAGTTGTACTCTGGTTTCTGGGCTTCCACATCGAAAGATGTGCCCATTTCCTTCTACTGGCAAGTGTTGATTTTCTGTCTTACCTTTACATTTACACGTCATCATGGCATTTTTTGGCCCTGCCATCCACCTTGGTTTTGCACTCCTACTTTTGTGAGCCTGGTGACCTGCTTCTCCAACATAGCCCTCACCCATGGCATCTGTCCACCATTGATTGGATCTCATCTGGTCCTTTCCCCTTACATTGTTGAGATGGGCTGCTTGCTATTGGGCTACAGATATCCTGCCCATAAGGCATCTGTTTCTGCTTCTCTTGCGTTCATTTTCCTCAGGGTATGAGCAACACGTGTGACCAGTGTGACTCTGCTCATCTGAGTTCAGTGCCACAGCCAGTAGCAGAGGGAAGTCCATAAGCTTCTGTTGTGATCATGTTCACAGGCATCATGTTTCCTATCTGTGCTGTTCCATAGGCATAGGGAGGTATTTATATAAGTTTCTGCTCACACAAGTAGACCATCAATTTTACATCACCACTTCCTCTCCTGTGTGAACAGTAGCTCCAATCTGGTCATTTCCTTTTTTGTACTGAGCCTTAAGAGAAAATCTGGGATGCCCCTCAGAGTGTTTCTCTAGAGGATGTTGGGGGAGGGAAGTGACCAGGGGATGAGAAGGGAGAGCCCCCTGGAAGGTCTACATACATGTAGACGCCAGTGTGAAACTTAGGGAGGAGTTATCCCTACAACTAACCTCCTGATTCCTGTGAAATCATCCCTCCACATCTCTGACTTTTTCATACATCTCTAAAAGGAATCATTGCTGGAGAAAATACAAAATTATTTTCATGGGAAAATGCCATAGACAACTCAAGAAATTGTATGGTAACATTATGAACCAGTATCCTCTGCATGTGCCTTCCTAATGAGGTCCAGAGGCACATGAATTCACCATGCTGTAACTCTCAGGAATCCTGCCTCATCGAAGTTACTGAGCAAGACCAGGGATACTCTCCAGATATTCCAGGGCTCAGAATGCCACCTCCGGCTGTTGACTTCTTTGTTGACCCCATCTCCTCCCCCCAGGCTCTGATAAATGCGTCAGAGAGAGAGATTCTTGTCACTCCTTTCTTCAAGTTGAGCTTCAATTTATCTTTGCCTACTTGCTAATCAGGTCTCCACTCAAAATGTGCTCAGCATGCTTTTTCAGGAAAATTCTTCTCTGTTCTCTTTGTTACCCCTAAACTGTAGCCAGAAATTCTTCTTCCTCTTTTCCACAAACTCTTCATCTTTTGTTACATATAAACCTTTGCTCATAATTTGACCAGTACATGGACTTTCATTTTTAAAAACCTCTAATCCTTAAATGTCCAATGAAAGCCTTTTTCTCAAAGTCCAGCTCAGGGTACTTCATCCATTAAAACCATCTAAACTGACACAGTTAAAAAAGTAAGTAACTACTTTTTATTGAAATATAGCATACATCTAGAAAAATATAATCCATGAGTATACAACTCTTTGAATATTCAATAACGGAAAACATCCTTCAACTCTTGGTCAAATTTTTCAACAGAAAGTAAACAGAACATGATGACACCCATAATTGCCTCATGTCCCCTTCCAGTCACAACCTCCCTATTTAACGTGTACAATTCAATGAGTATGAGCATGTGAACAGAGTTGTCCAACCACCACCACAGTGTAACTTAGAACTCCGTCATGAATGGCACCCTGTAAACATTGACACCACTCCCCACTCTCACCACCTGGATAATCACTAACTGACTTTATATCTTTATAGATTTGACTATTTTGGACATTTCATACAAATGGAATAATAAAGTAGGTGGTCTTTTGTGACTGCCTTCTTTCACTAAACATAATCTTTTCAAAGTTCAACCAGACTGTATCAATACTTCATTGTTGTTTTTGTCAAATAATAGTTCAATGTATGGATTTGCCATCTGTGTTTATCTATTTATCAATTCAAGGGCATTTCAGTTGTTTCTACTTTGGGGTTATTATAAATAATGCTGCTATGAATATTAGTGCACAGGTTTTTTGGTGAACAGGTTTGTATTTCTGTCTCTATGCAGGAGTGAAATTGCTGGGTTACATGGTAGTCTATGTGCAAAACTTTGAAGACATTCCAGATGGATTTCCAAGATGACTGCATTGCTGTATGATCCCCGCAGTAAAATATAATTGTTCTCATTTCCTCACATTCATGGAAAACAATTGTTGTCTGTCTTTTATTTTGTCCATCCTTGTGTTTTTCATTTGATTTGTATTTTTCTAAAGACTAATGATGTTTAATATTTTCTCATGTTTTTATTTACCATTTGCATATCTTCTTTGGAAAAGCTCATATTCAGATCCTTTGCCCATTTTTAATGGACTGTTTGCCTTTATATTATTGAGTCGTAAGAGTTCTGTACATATTCTGGAGCCAAATCTTTCATCACATATATGATTGTAAATGTTTTCATCCATCCACTGGGTGGTCTTTTCACTCTCTAGATGGCATAATTTGTAGCACAAGCATTTCTAATTTTTGTCAAGTTGTATTTATGGTCATGTTCATTTTCCTTCAATCTTTTCTCTCTCACATTAGAAATTTTCTATTCACTTATCTTCAAGTTTGCTAATTGTATCTTCTGCCAACTTGAATATCCACTTCAGTTATTTTATTCTTCAGCTTCAAAATTTCCATTTTGTTATTTTATTTTATTTTATTTTATTTTTGAGTTGGAGTCTCACCCTGTCACCCAGACTAGAGTGCAGTGGCACACTCCCAGCCACCGCAGCCTCGACCTGCTGGGCTCCGGTGATCCTTCTGCTTCAGCCTTCCAAGTAGCCGGAACTACAGGCGCGTGCTACCATGCCCAGCTAGTTTTTGATTTATTGTAGAGACGAGGTCTCGCCAAGTTGCCCAGGTGGGTCTCGAATCCGCGGGCTCAGTCAATCCACTCACCTCGGCCTCCAAAGCGCTGGGATTACAGGCTGAGCCACCGAGCCTGGCCATTTTGTTATTTGAAAAATAATTTCCACATTTTTATCTAGGATATGTATTTGTTGACTTGTTGTTGCCATGCTTTCCTTTAACTCTTTTTTTTTTTTATCGGAGTCTCACTCTGTTGCCCAGGCTGGGGGGCAGTGGCACCCTCACGGCTACCGCAGCCTCAACCTGCTGGGCTCAGGTGATCCTTCTGGCTCAGCCTTCCAAGTAGTTGGAACTACAGGCATGTGCCATCACACCCGCTTAATGTTTCTTGACTTAATTGTAGAGATGAGGTCTAACCAAGTTGTCCAGGCTGGTCTTGAACCCATGAGCTCAGGCAACCCTCTCACCTTGGCCTCCCAAAGTGCTTGGATTATAGGCATAAGCCGCCTCACCTGGCCTCCTTTAATTATTTAAATATGTTTTCATTGATTCTTTGAACATATTTTTTAAATATGTTTTGATATATTTGTTTTTTACATCCAGCATCACTCCCAGGTCCACATCTATCATCACCACTACACTACTCCTGATTATGTTGAAATAATCTACAATCATTCTCCCTGACCCATCTAGTTTTGCATCAGCTAAACATGCAACCTAATTAGAGGATGGTAAAAATCACCGCCCTGTATTTTTCTTGGCTTGGATGGAGGCAATCATCTTTACAATTCCTGCATTAATTTGATATTACTTTCTGGTATCTATTTTCATAGGGAAGGACTACTTTTGGCAGTTCCAGGGACTTCTACCTGACTTTTTCCTACCAAAATAGGCTTCCCATCACCAATCAAGGAATTAGTATGATGTTTCTCTCTGTTTCTAGACAAACGTATTCCTGATTGACATTCAGAGAATGACCAATTACCCCAGGGTGAATCTATGGTCCCACTGTGCACACACTGAGGTCTGCACTCTACAAGGCACCTCATTACTCTTTATTCTGACTATTGGATCACAATTGGATGTCTTCGAAATCAGTGTCAGTTTACAGTCAATGTCAGGTCTTCAGGAAAAAGGCTCTGGCAAAGTTTTACGTTACTTACTGTGGCCGTGTTGACAGCTCCATTAAAAAATCAAGTGATCGCCGGGCTCAGTGGCTCGGCCTATAATCCCATTGCTATGGGAGGCCGAGGTGAGTGAATCGCCTGAGCCCGTGGGTTTGAGATTTGCCCGGGCAACTTGGTGAGACCTCATCTCTACAATAAATCAAACATTAGCTGGGTGTAGTAGCGCACTCCTGTAGTTCAGGCTACTTGGAAGGCTGAGGTGGAAGGATCGCTGGAGCCCAGCAGGTCAAGACTGCGGTGGCCGGGAATGTGCCACTGCCCTTCAGTCTGGGCAACAGAGTGAGATCAAACTCAAAAAAAAAAAAATCAAATGATCAATCAAAAAATCTTTCCCAGGTTAAGAGGCCCCATGTCTGTGAACTGACTTAAGAACAGGAACTTGGCAAGAGGCAGAATTCCTACTTCTATACACCTGTGTGAGTGTGCACATACATGTGTATATATATATATATGTGTGTGTGTGTGTGTGTTTGTGTGTGTGTGTGTGTGTGTGTTTGCATGTATGGGTGCAGGCAGTGTGAATGTGCATCTATTTGTGTATTTAAGTGTCCACAGTATATGTGCATGTGTACATGTGTGGGCATATTTGTGTATATGTGTGTATATATGTATATGTGGGTATATATATGTCTATGTACATAGTATATTTGCTATACTGCCATTTATTTTATTTATAGGTATCTTCTTTTTTTAATTTTTAAATTTTTTTATAGAGTTGAGGTCTTGCTATGTTGTCCACACTGGTCTCGAACTCCTGGGCTTAGGCAATCCTCCTGCCTCTGCCACCCATAGTGCTGGAATGACAGGCCTAAGCCACTGCACCCAGCCCAACTTCTTGTATTACTTATTTACTTATTTCTTCCCACCTATTTTTTTTTCCTTTTCCTTCTGCAATATCCATTACCTGGGTGATGAATTTCCTGAACCAAGGATCATGTCAGTATCTTCTCTCCTATTGGATTTTACTTTCTATTCAATTTTCTTCAGTTTCATTTTTGAATATTGCTAGTAAACTTTTCAAATTTCAGCATTCGTACTTTTTTATTTTTTGAGTTGGAGTCTCACTCTGTCACCCAGGCTGAAGTACAGTGGCCTGCTTCTGGCCACCGCAGCCTTGACCTTCTGGGCTCAGGCTATCTTTCTGCCTCAGACTTTCATAGCCAGAACTACAGGTGCATGCTACGATGACCAGCTAATTTTTTTTTAATTGAGAGATGAAGTCTTATTATGCTGCCCGGGCTGGTCTCGAACACACAGGCTCAGCCAATACTCTCACCTCGGCCTCCCAAAGTGCTGGGATTATAGGAGTGAGCCACCTCGCCTGACCCGTAATTTTTTTTTTATTGTAATGACGAGGTCTCACCAAGTTGCCCAGGCTGGTCTTGAATCCCTGAGCTCAGGCAATCCTCTTACCTCAGCCTCCCAAAACGCTGGGATTACAGGCTTGAACCACAGCTCCTGGCTCTATTTTTAATTATTATGGCTATATAATAGTTGTACATATTTATGGGGTGCATGTGATATTTTCATACAAGCAAACAACATGTAATGATCAAGTCAGGGTATCTGGAGTATCCATGACCTTGATTGTTTATCATTATAATGTGTTGGTATCATTTCAAGTCCTCTCATCTAGTTACTTTGAATATTCATTGCAGTGTTGCTAAATACAGTCACCCTGGCCTACTATCAAACACCCTGTCACACCCGCCCACCCTCCCCAGGCGCTGGTATCCATATATCCATGAGATCAAATTTCTCCGCTCCCACATATGAGTGAGAACTCCTGGTATTTGTCTTTCTGTGTCTGGCTTGTTGCACTAAGGATTTCCAGCTCCATCCATGTTGCTGCAAATGACAGTGTTTCATTCTTTTTTTTTTTTTTTGAGTCTGAGTCTCACTCTGTTGCCCAGGCTGGAGTGCAGTGGCACGCTCACAGTCACCGTATCTTGACCTACTGGGCTCAAGTGATCCTTCTGCCTTAGCCTCCCAAGAAGCTGGAACACAAGGCATGTGCCACCATGCCTAGCTAATATTTGTACTTATTATAGAGAAGAGGTCTCACCAAGTTGTCCGGGCTGTTCTCGAGCCCTGAGTTCAGGCAATTCTCTCATCTCAGCCTCCCAAAGTGCTGGGATTACAGGCTCAAGCCACCATGCCCAGCTGGTTTCATTCTTTTTTTCTTTTTTCTTTTTATTTTTTAGTTGGAGTCTCACTCTTGTTGTCCAGGCTGGAGACATGCTCACAGCTACTGCAGCCTCGACCTGCTGAGCTAGGTGATCCTTCTGCCTCAGTCTTCCAAGTAGCTGGAACTACAGATGCACACCACCATGTCCAGCTAACTTTTGTGATTTATTGTCTCACCAAGTTGCCCAGACTGGTCTTGAATTCCCGGGCTCAGGCAATCCTCTCACCTCAGACTCCCAAAGTGCTGGGATTATAGGCTGAGGCACCACGCGTGGCCTTCATTCTTTTTTTCTTTTGAGTTGGAGTCTTACTCTTGTCATCCAGTCTGGAGTACAGTGGCAAGCTCACAGCCACCACAGCCTCAACCTATTGGGCTTAGGTGATCCTTCCACCTCAGCCTTCCAAGTAGCTGGAACTACAGATGCATGCCACCACGTCTGGCTAGTTTTTGTGATTTATTGCAGAGACGAGGTCTCACCAAGTTGCCCAAGGTGGTCTTGATCCAGTGGTTTCAGGTAATCTTCTCGCCTTGGCCTCCCAAAGTGCTGGGTTTACAGGGTTTCATTCTTTTTTATGGTTGAATAGTATTTTGTTGTTTGTGTGTATATGTGTATGTGTGTGTGTGTGTGTGTGTGTATACACCATGTTTCTTTACCCATTGATAGACACTTAGCTTGATTCTATATTTTTGTCGTTATGAATAGTGCTGCAAATAAACATGGGAGTTCAATATCACTTTGACATATTGACTTATTTTTCTTTGGGTAGATACCCAATAATGGGATTGTTGGAGGTCTTTTCTCTGGTGCCTTAAAGAAGAATCCTTCAATATTCTGCCTCCTGGTAATCTGAGAACAGGTGCGAAAAGAAAATAAAATCTTGGCTTCTTTTTTTTTTTGAGTTGGAGTCTCACTCCATCTCCCAGGCTGGAGGTTAATGGCATGCTCACGGCCACCACAGCCTCGACCCACTGGGCTCAGGTGATCCTTCCACCTCAGCCTTCCAAGTAGCTGGAACTACAGGCACACACCATCATGCCCGGCTAATTTTTTTTAATTTATTGTAGAGATGAAGTTTCACCAAGTTGCCCCGGCTGGTCTCAAACCTGTGGGCTCAGACAGTCCTCTCACCTCAGCCTCCCAAAGTACTAGGATTCCAGGTGTGAGCCAATGCACCAGGCCTTTTTTTTTTTTTTTTAGTCAGAGTCTCACTCTGTTGCCTGGGCTGGAGTGCAGTGGTTTGCTCATGGCTCACCACATCTTCACCTCCTGGGCTCAGACAACCCTCCTGAGTAGCTGGGACTACAAGCACATGCCACTATACCCAGCTAATATTTTAATTTCCTTGTAAAAGTAAGGTCGCACTATACTGCCCAGGTTGATCTCAAGCAATCCTCATACCTTGGCCTCCCACAGTGGTGGGATTACAGGCATGAGCCACAGTGCCTGGCCAGAGCATGACTGTTTTGTCTTTTGGTGTTTTTTTTGTTTTTCGTTTTTTTTGAGTCCAAGTCTCACTCTGTGGCCCAGGCTGAAGTGCAGTGGTGTGCTGCTCACAGCCACCGCAGCTGAGCTCAGGAGATCTTCCACCTCAACTTTCCAAGTAGCTGGTACTATCAGCATGCACCACTATGCCCAGCTATTTTTTGATTTATTGTAGAGACGAGGTTTCACCATGTTGCCCAGGCTGGTCTCGAACCCCTGAGCTTAAATAATCCTCTCGCCTGTGCCTCCCAAAGTGCTGGGAACCAACACTCACAGGTGAGCCAACACGCTCACCTAATTTTTTCATTTATTGTAGAGACTAGGTTTCTCAAAGTTGCCTGGGCTGGTCTCGAACTCACGGGCTCAGGCAATCTTCTCGCCACTACCACCCAAGGTGCTGAGATTACAGGTGTAAGCCACTGTGCCTAGCCAGAGCTTGACTCTTAAATCTGTAGATTCTCACCTCCCTGCCTGCTTTTAGTCCCATGGAGTCTCCATTTGAGTCATTTTCTCTTCCAGGCAGCCCAATGTCAGCAGGTGACCCATCTGGGTGGCCAGCCCTGCGCTTCCTGCTGTTGGCTGTGGCAATGTCTTTTTCGGTCTCAGCAGTATCCACAGACGACACAAAGAACCACACGAACCAAAATGCAATCTGGTCCAAGTCTGAAACAATTTTCTTCACCATCTCTGGCCTTCTCCATTACATGCCACTGTTCAGAGACTACATCTTGCAGAGCATGGAGGTGTTTTGTGAGGACAACGTTCTCTTCATGGAGATCAGGGCCATGCTATAGCCGGTGAACCCAGTTCACCTCCCTGCCCTGCCCGCCCCTGCCCTCCTCTCCTCTGCCTCCCTTCCCCTGGTCTCCTCTCCTCTGCATCTCCTCCCCCCCCCGCCCATAGGTACCTTCTGATCTCTATGAGACACAAACAAGCAAAACACTCTCATTATTAATTATCCTTAGGGCTTAGTACTGTCACTCACTGTTTATCACTTTGGGATCTGATGAATCCTGTTATATCTAAGTAAAAATTCCAGGCCAGCATCACTCACCATTATTATTACTACAATTATTATTATTTTGCAGAAGAGATCCTACAGTGTCTTCCAAGGATTTGAGAGCCTCTGCTCACCATGTCTTCCTTAACACTGTGACAAAAGTCTGCTCTCCAGGCACTCTCGGGGAATGGTCAGGGTGAGGCTGAGCTTATTAAAATAACAACCCAAATGCTGGCAAGGATGCAGAGAAAGGAGAATGCCCATACACTATAGAAGGGAATATAAACTGGTACAGCCACCATGGAAAACAACACAAAGTTTCCTCAAAAAACTAAAAATAGAACTACCATATGATCCAGCAATCCCACTTACTGGGTATACATCCAAACAAAAAGAAACCAGGATGTTGAAAAGAAATTCGCACTCCTATGTTTATTGTAGCATTACCCACAATAGCCAAGCCATTATTCAAACAACCCAAATATCCACCAACAGATGAATGAATAAAGAACTGTGCTACATGTACCCAATGGATTATTATTTCACCATAGAAAAGAAGAAAATCCTGACAAAACCACAACATGAGTGGAACTGGAGATCATTATGTTAAGTGAAACAAGCCAGACACAAAAATATAAATACTGCATGTTCTCACTCAAATGTGGGACCTAAAAAGGTAAACCTCATGTAGGTAGAAAGTAAAATGGAGGTTACTAAAGACTGGGAAGGGAATGGGAGGGGAGAGAATGAAAAGTCAGTTAAGGAGTACAAATATGCAGTTAGGTGAAAGGAATAAATTCTGGTATTCAAATTCAATAGTATGATAGGAAAACTATAGTTAACAATAATTGGTTGTATGTTTCAAAAAAGCTAAAACAGAAGATACCTACCGTTTCCAACACAAATCAAGATAAATATTTAAAGTCATGGAGATTCCAATTACCCTTATTTGATCATTACACATTGTATACATGTATCAGAATGTAACATGTACTTAAAAAATACTTGCAACTATTATATATCAATAAAAGTAAACTGCTGAATGGATTTCATGAGTTAAAATAAATTAATAATAGGTCCATTCCAACAGTTTCTTCTCCTCAAACCTTCAACTCCATCCTCAAGATTGCATCAGGAAAGCTCCAACATTTCAACCTCAGTGACCATAGGCCATCAGAGGGAGTTCTGGTTAACTTCGCAAATGCTTAAAACCACTAACTACTTGGACCAACCCATTAAGTGTGAACCTTTATTTTCCTTAGTTTAACACTCATAATCTATCCCCATTTATGCTTTAAATTTTGCCAATAGGAACTAACAAGGACTTCCAAATATTTTTGTGCATAGACTGTCTCTTCCCAGAGCAGGCCTATACTTCTGTGCATCTATGTTGTGCTGGAATCTAAGTTGTGCTATGGGTCTGGTGTTAATGAGGGGGTTAATTGAGGCATTGTGGTTGTCCCTTGGGGAGAGTCAATATCTCAATGTGAAGGAAAGACTCTGGTGTAGTCATTGAAAGATTTAATAACAGAAATGTGTAGCCTTTCAAACATTTCTGTGCAGGGGCTGATCAATTCCCTCAAATAGGGGAAGGGCTAATTCTACAAAGAAAAGTTACGAGACAATCTAGGAGTTTCAAATCATCAGACTCACCATCTGTGTCTTCTCAAATGTCCCCAACATTTACTGGAGGAGAGGGTCTTACATTTTTCTTTCAGTATCCTAAACTGTATGGAACAGACTTAGGGTAAGGAGCTGAGCATTTCATGTTGGCTGCCATCAAGACTCTTTGAGTTTGTACTTGGCGTCTCAGTTAGATATTTATAGCTTCCAGTTTACCCTTTTCCTTGTTCTTGTTCCCTAAGACCTTTAGAAGAATCCAGATGATGCCACTGTCTTTAACTGTCTTTGTAGCAACAAAGTAACCTAACTACTTGACTCTCCAACTCACTTTCCACTTATAACTCATCATATGCAGCTACCATAATAATTTGAGTAACCCTGAAGAGACACCACTTACTTTGGGTTTATCAGTATCTATTCCTTACCTTTCCCACATAAGGTAGTTATTTCTGAGCTTCTCTAATATATGAACAATCAGTCCCAGAAATTCAGTTTGGAGGTCTGCTGAGGATGTTATCGGTACCAATGACTGTGGTATTCAGAGTACAAGAAAATGCATGTAAGTACACATGACATGGACAACTTTAGGAGATTATAACACATTCCATGGGCATTTTATGGAACACAGTGGAGTCTCCAGGACTCTAAGGCTAGTCACAGAAAGGGCAAGCAGAAGGAATCCAGAGCAGGAGGCAGTCTCTTAATGGAAAAGGCCGCCCAAGGAGCACTGGCCTCTGGTACAGAGGTGAACAATCCACGGGAATTTGACAGAGAGGGGCAGGAGTTGCAAACTGTTAAACTTCAATCTCCTTCTGCCCTCTGAGCTCCTTTACTTGCGTTTTATTAGTCAAGACCAACCAGAAGAGCTAGTGAAGAGCGATCTCTAATGTGGTCTGCCACAGCCAGTGCCCTAGGACACTAAGCAGGGTGAAGAGCAGTGGAGAACAGGTCTCAGCGGTGAAGTGAATTATGCATCTTAGTGACCACATTGCAGCATCTTCTCTGTGCCCACTCTCTCATGACACATGATATTGGTGGTTAGCAGGCTCCAGTCCTGTCTAAAATCATGTCTCTAAAACATTCTTGGGAGTCTCTCTAGATACTGCTGTCCATAGGATGCTCATAAGACTTGCCTGCTCCATGTAGCATTCCTCGTTTATACTTTTGGGATCCAGCACTATCTACTTCTATCACAGTAAAAGCCACAAAATTGAGAACTTTATAAATATAAACATAGGCCCTGATTTAATGAAGATGGGCATCAATGTGTGAGGCAAGCTTATCTGGAATGAAGACCAAGTTTACTGTGTAGTATTCCTATAGAAGACTGTCTTTGCCTTGTGTTTCAAGGACAAGAAAATATGTCCAGATAGAACTTTTGTCTCCAAAATGAAAAGAAGCTCGATTCAACTGATTTGAAAAGTCAGAAATGTATAATATTGCAGAGCAACAGATATGTAGATAGGGCCAATACAAGGTACTGAAGTCAGCAGTAAAATAGTATTTTTAAGAAATTGGGGTTGTCTACTCTGTCAACTCTAGTGTCTTCAGAGTATTGTCCTCATTACTCATTGGGCATGCTTCCTGAAGGTCAGAATATGACTTCCTACTCAGAATATGATATTTTTAAAAACCAGGAGAAGAGCCGGGTATGGCGGCTTATGCCTGTAATACCAGCAATTTGGGAGGCAGGGACAAGAGGATTGCCTGAGCCCATGGGATTGAGCCCAGCCTGGGCAACTCAGCAAGACCATATCACTACAATAAACCAAAAAATTAGCCACACACCTGTAGTTCCAGTTACTTGAAAGGCTGAGGCAGAAAGATCACCTGAGCTCAGCAGGTAGAGACTGCAGGTCCATGCCACTGCACTTCTGCCTGGGTGACAGAGTGAGACTCCAACTCAAAAAACAAAAACAAAACAGGAAGAGAGAACTTCCTTTACTTTCATCTATTATTATATCTCTTTTAGAATCACTCTACAGAAAACATTCCGCCATAGCTCATTGGCCAGAATGACCTCACAAGTCTCATCAAGGAGAAGGACCTCCTTACCACAAACTTCCACCTGGAATATAAACCTTAGCCTGGAAAAGGATGGAGCAAACTGAGATTATATTAATCAGAAAAAGGGAAATAGAAAGACTGCTGACATTTATGCCTTTTTGGCTGACCCCAGAATTATATACATCCCTTGTCCAAATTATTTTTTTAAATTTACATCTATATGAAACACATCTACTCCCTTGACAAGAACTATACCTAGTGTCCTCTGATGACCGCCTCTAGCTCCATTCCTGGACCCAAGTAATGGGCATTTAATTCCATTAAGTGTTCAATTCAATGACTGTTCTTCTCAGCTATAGATTTTAGGGTATAGAACAGATAGAATGACCCATATTGACAATGAAGCATGCCCCTTCACTCCCAAGCTCACAGTTTACTGTTCTTCTCTTTGGGAAGTTTCACCTTAATCCATTTTTTTTCTCCATGGATGCTGGAGCTTCTCTCCGGAAGTTTCTCTCTATTCATCATGGTCCATGATCATACCAGGATGTTTGAGGTGAAACATCTTTTTGATGTTTGTTCATATTTCACAATCTCATTTCTTTTGGCAAGAGGTGGGTATTCAGATTTGGACCTTTGGGTTTGAACACAGGATGTTGTTGGCCATTTTTTCACTTATTAGTTTGATGTTGTTTGTTTTATTTATTTATTTTACATTAAGAGGTGAGAGAAGTAATACTTCATTTAAAACTTTTGTTCTATTTCTTTCTTGTAAATTCCTTGAAAATAATCTGGTCAAAATATTGATGTATTGTGTATGTGTGTGTGTGTGTGTGTGTGTGTGTGTGTATGATGATGATGATGATGATTCTTGTTCCTATCTAAGTCTCACCAGCCTTTACCTTGAAGAATTTTATCAAAGAAGCCTCCGGTGTGAAAGTGCCCAGTCACCCAATCCCTCCAAGATGCATCTCTACAGTAGACATGGTAGTCTTTTCTGTCTTGGGAGCACAGAAAACCGGTACTGTTGCAATAAACCCCCAGTGATGTACATCACTTGGTAACACTATTTTAACTCTAAAAAATGGAATAATACAACTTTAAATGTTCATTAAAAATGTTTGTGTGTTTTTCATTTAAGATACAGTACTAAATTTCTTTCCAGCAAAAGTTGAAGGCACCACTTTGATTGCAAGCGACATTAAGTCCCCTATATTCTTGTTTGTTCAGCCATTAAATGAGATGGGTGAAAAAAATCATGACTTATTATACAATGTCCTGATGACTAACAAAGTTGAACACTTTAGACATTTGAAAAAGAAAAAGATAGGTATATACTCCAAACTTCCACCAAAAAAATTCAAATTGGTTAAATATTGACATGTTTACAAAAGAAGCCATTTAATGCTATTATAAGAAAATATAATGCCATTTTGTATTGTCTTATGTATGAAAGACTTCCATAATGATAACTCAAAACACATAAGCCATAAAAGAATGGCAAATTCAAATTTATAAAAATGCTATGTGTGACAATAATAATTACAAAAAACATCATAACCAAAGTCAAATGACATCTGAAAATGGTGGAAATTGTATTTGCATCTCTGACAACAGAAAAAGGACTAATCTGCAATAATTGGAGAGTTGACAGAAATGGAGAGACAAAAGACCTGCTCAAGAGACGCCTTGTGTCCCTTCCTTCGTTTTGGCACCTCCTCAGCCTACTCCTGAAATGTCAGCATCAAAGAACAGTACAAAGGGCATACATAATTGAATAAGCATACATAGGAGTCATAAAAAACTAAAAGTTATGTGATAAACTATGCCTTACAAGGAGATCATACATTATTTCAAACATTGTGGAGAGCAAAACTGAATACATCTTCAGCCACAGAATAAATCTCAAATAAAAGCAAATAATGACATTAATAAAAACATTTTGTTGATTATATTATTTGCCTACAATGAAAGAAAATATGCAAATACCTAGACTTTCAGGTAAACAATTCATATATACAAAGCAACATCATAAAATGTCAATTATAGTCTTTGAAGGAAGGCCTGAAATTAAAGATATCAAATTATTAAAGCTGAAATAAAGAGTATGTAAAGGGAATGGAATTTTCACTCATATTACAAAGGAGTATTATTAACAAGACAACTTGTTACGTTAAAAAGTATTGGAACATAGAAACTGAATCATGAGGTAATAACTTCATCCTCACAAAACCTCCTATCTGCTAGGGGAAGTTTCCAATAAGACTAAAATGGTAGAACCATTACAAATAGTGAGAATGATATAAGAAAAAGAACAAACGATAAGACTAGGTAGGTAGGAAAAGTTCTTCAAGAAGTTGACCTTTTTAACTAGAGGTAAAACCTGAAAAATAAGAAGACAAGGGAAATTGTGAATTACATAATTCTCCACAGTGGAAAGAAAATTTACAAAAAGAAGGTGTGCCATTTAACAAAGAAAGTCCATATAAGGAGAGTCTAGTAAGCAGCATGAAGAATCAAATGGTATTAAGTTGAATAGAGGATGAATAGAGTTTGTTCTATTCAAAGGCAAAGGTTTGAGTATCATTCTGATCTAGTGAGGGGAGATTTTATAATACAACTTAGAGTTTTGTCCATTTGCTCAACATATTGCAAAATAGTCATAATTTTTATTGATTAATTATCACTTTGTAAATAAATCCAATGAGTCCTATATTTTCACAAGGTTAATCAATCCTCACACTCACCATGCATATTAAATACCATCTTTATCCTCCTCTTGCATAAGATGAAACAGAGTTACAGAGGGTGACTTGCCCATGACCATATGCTTTGAATGGGAAAGCCAGAGTTTGAGCAAAGGCAATCTGGTTCCAAAATCCTGATTCTTACCTCTCATGTGATAATGTCTTTTGGCATAGTGAATCAGAGAGTACAGATAAGCTAAAGTTCTATCCACCAAGGAGACAAAAACAGGAAAATGTAAGGTTGGACTTGGTGGATGTTCCAGGACAAGGGCTGAGCACAATGTCTGGCCTTTAGGACTCTGTTTGGGATTCTGCAGATACCAAGAAAGGCTCACTGGATCCTAGTCCCCTCATCGTTGGAACTGGAGCCCACTCACATTGGGCATACCACCAGAAAGGAAGCTATATTTCTTATAACCATAAATGGCAAGAGAAAGTTCATGAAAGCTGCACTTGATTAGAATAAAGTATTTATGTGATGCAGCAGCCTTATGAAGCAGAGTTACTACATGTATGAGCACCAGTTCAGAGGTAGACATCATTTGTCCATGTCAGCTCTGTGTTCCATGGGAAGAAGTTCTCCCATGTGCTCAGTGGAGCTTGACTGCTCCACTGGGTCAATGCCACCTGCCTTTTTGTTTTTCCTCACTTCAGGCTAATGCCCATCTGAGAATCACTCGGAGAGGTTCCTTTAGCCTTTTGTTTTGGAGGCTTTCCACAAAGAAATAAATAATAGGGTTGGTGGTGCTGTTCACAACGAGGAGCAAGATAATTAAGTAGGAAGTGTAATAATGCCTTTGAGATCTGATGTGACAGACAACACACTCAGGGGCAGAGCTCAGGGAAGAACATGATGACTGAGATCCACACCACAGTGTAGAACCTGTTGGCCTTTCGCTGCCAGGAGCAGCACAAGAGTCTTATGAGCAGAGTCAGGCCGGACACACACATCACAGAGAAAAGTATGCCATGAAAGATCTCCAAAGTCTTTATAAATTTAACACATATCTTTACATCTTTCCAGTGAGTTAGAAGAAATACATTCATAATCTGGAAGCAAAGAAGCAGGGCCCAGATGAGGGCACAGACAGTAGCAGATAGGACACACACACATTGCTTTGTGCTGCTGGCCACCAGGAGACACATACACACATACACACAGTAAAGGAGAAGGGAGACACTGTGATCAGGAAATCAGAAATAAAAATAACGTGACTCTGTGATAAGTTAGCAGAATTTTTAAGAAATCCACCAGTGAGCCGCAAAGGTAGATCATGCCAGCAGTGACCAGGTGGAGGACTTACAGCGAGTAGGGATTCTGGTGCCTACAACAGAGCATCTAGAAGATGTTGCCATTCAAGAGATCCCCACAGAGGGAAACCAGCACAACTCTAGGAGCAATGATGCTCAAGGGAAGGGTCTGCTCTCCCATTACAAATTAATCTGTCTCATTTTGATGAGACAGATCTGTAATAGCAGGTCTTGATTCTGAGTTTCCTGGTCACTGCTGTGGAGACAAATGCTGCATGAGAGAGATATCTGTGAGGCAGTGAACACTGTCCAGTCTTGTGACTGACCCAGCAAATATTTCCCTGGACCATGGGGCAATATGACCTGAGTGGGCCACGACATTATGGGCAGGGCTGGTGGTACCTCTAGTGTTGTCCTTGGGCCTCCGACCCCTGGCCTTTCCATTTTCTTAGGCTGGAATAACCCCCGCTGTTGGGTGTCCTTTTTACAAAAAGGCTGAACATTAACTATATATCAGAGTGAACAATAGCTCCCCATGAATTTGTGATTTCCTTTCTTCCTCCCTCTGTCTTTCTCCTATTGCAGAAGGTGCTCCAGACCTATCCACATAGACCAAATATTTTATTATTGGAGCATTACGAGGTCTGACAATTAGGTTCATGAACCATGCTAGAAAAAGTGCTACATACCTCATTGCTGAATATCACTTTGGTCACCTTCAAAGTATTCCCCTTGGGAAGCTATGCACCAAAGTCAGCACCTAGTCCACCTGTCAAAGCAATTTGGAACTCTTTTTCTGGAATGGCCATCAGAGCTGTCATCATGTTGCCCTTGATGTCCTGAATGTCATCAAAATGTCTTCCTTTCAATATTTCCTTTATCTTTGGGTAAAGAAAAAAGTCATTGGGGGCCAGATCAGGTGAGTAGAGAGGGTTTTCCAATACAGTTATTTATTTGTGGGCTTAAAACTCCCTCACAGAAAGTGCTGTATAAGCTGGTGCATTGTTGTGATGCAAAAGCTCCTTTGGGACCATTTTGCACACACCTTTCTCATGCCAAGATTTTCAGTTAAGATTTTCCTAACTGTGTCTCTATCGATGTTCATTTGATCTACTGTGCTTCTTTTTTTTTTTTTTTTTTTTGAGTTGGAGTCTCACTCTGTCGCCCAAACTGGAGTGCAGTGGCCGCTTCCGGCCACCGCAGCCTCGACCTGCTGGGCTCCGGCGATCCTTCCACCTCAGCCTTCCAGGTAGTTGGAACTACAGGCGCGCGCTACCACGCCTGGCTAATTTTTTGATTTATTGTAGAGATGAGGTCTTGCTTGCCCAGGCGGGTCTCGAACCCGCGGGCTCAGGCAATCCACTCACCTCAGCCTCCCAAAGG